>JARVJO010000227.1:27344910-27362774 GCA_031762555.1 Cynodonichthys magdalenae
TGTTTTTGATGAGAGGATAACATTATAACATGATATAAAACTCAAATGTTGATTTTACATGATATTGCCCCTTTAAGCTTTTCACCTGCTGAAGATAAGACTAAAGGGAAACAAACAGGAACCGAAGAAAGCTGCAGTAGAGGCCTGGCAGAGCATCATCAGGATAAAACCCAGCGTCTGTTGATGTCTGTGTGTTCCAGACTTCAGGCTATAATTGACTACAAAGGTTTTGTAACCAAATATTAAAAAGTGAACGTTTAGTTTATGATTGTTAATTTGTCCCTTTACTTTTGGTGCCCCAAAAAGTGTGAGGCACATAAACTCTAATCTGGGGATAAAAACTTTAAATTAAAGCTGATAGTCTGTTATTAAAGCACATCTTGTTCATTTCATTTTAAATCCATTGTGGTGTTTACAGACAAAAAGATGAGAACTGTGTAAATGTCTCAATATTTATGGACCTGACTGTGAGGTTAAGTTGTAAATAAAATGTGTGGTCTAGGATTAGATTTCTTGAAGAAGGAGGCTTTGACAGAGGACTTTCTGTAGCAGCAAACATTCTGCTGCAGTTTCTATTTAAATAAATGTAGTCACACAGAGACAATCTCCGGCAGCTCGTATTAATATTTATCTGAGTCCTCATCACCACGTACCTCTGATATCCAACTGCCTCAACACTAGAACTCTCCTCTTGCCCACCGGCACTTCCACCACGCCATCGCAAGAGGTAACAAAAACAAAAACTTATCTCCAAGTGGAGGAAAATCTCAAACAGTGCTTGTTAGTCACCACACCACACCTGAATCTGAAACACACACACTAAGGACAAAGTGTTAACCAGCACCAGATATTGAACTCAGAATCTCATCTGTTATTAACAGAACAAAAATCTCTTAATTCTGTAAAAGTTTGACAGCCTCAGCATCATCTCACTTGCTGATGTAACTGTTTATCCCTCTCCTCCACTGCATCTGTCTAATCACATTAATCACAGGTGATGGGGCCAATGACGTCAGCATGATCCAGGTAGCAGACGTGGGCGTGGGGATCTCAGGACAGGAGGGCATGCAGGTGAGAACTGTGTGATCCTTATTGAATCTGAAAATGCAACATGATGTTTGTTTTAAGCAGAAACAAAGACTTTCTACAAAAGAAGATATGTATAAAAGCAAAGACTGGATATTAAAACACTTAATGGCTTTTCATGACTTTTAAACGTGAGCTCTAATCTATAAATAGGATGTTTTTTTGTTGTGCTGACTCAGGAAACTGAGTTCTATGTCCTGCAGAAAACTGCAGGGTGTGTGGCTGTTTCAGTTTCAGCATTATCTACACCATCTTTCTGCTCAGAGGTCATACCCACAGTTGTGTCTTTAACATAGTTAACAAACGTTTTCACCAGAAAAAAGGCCATTACAAAAATAAGTTACAAAAATTTCAAATTAGATTTTTTTTGGCTTGAAATAAGCAAAAAAAAATCTGCCAATGGAACAAGTGAAGATGAACTTCTCAAGATGTCTAGAAATATGACATTTTATTCAAGTCTTGAAAATAGCAGCGAACTCATTCTGAGCAATATTTTACTATAATTGTGAGCTTTTCTGTCTCATAATTGTGATGCTCAATGGTAGTATCTTTCCTCACTAACGTAGTATCTTTTTTTTTATCTTGCTTGTCATCCTCTTCTTTGAAAATTAATTTAAATTATTTTTAGTTCCACAATCGTGGCAATGCTCTGGATCCAGGTCCTACTTAAAACAAGACTAGAAAATTATATCTTAAGACAAATTATCTTTAAGTAAGCATTACTGACAAGCATCCAAGTTTTCTGTTATCATATTTAACCAACAAACGTAATAACACAGACTGAAGAAGTCTCTTTGAGGAGAGACAAAACGTTTCAGTAAAGAAGAACCCGTCCAGAGGATCTACTTAATTTTTCCACTAGTGTGTGTCCCCAAAACAATGTTTAAGCTGCAAGAGGACTGAAAAGTCTATGAAATTAGGGGTAGTATTAAACACAAGGATTAGTTTTATTTTAAGCTCATAAAATGGAAGTTGCATCAGACTCGAAGTGCATTAAACACATAAATATGGTAGAAAAATATACAGTGCTTGTTTAGATTTGACAGTTTTGTCGTGTTTCTTGTCCTTCCTCGCCTCTGATTCCCCGTTTAACAGCCGACTCCAGAGGGAACTCGGAGATGATGGAGATTCCCAATTAACTGTCCGCTGATGCTTCGGTGTTTCTTCTGCATCCTCGCTTCAACTGCTGCTTACAAATTGCTCTCATAAGACGGCTATAAATTTAGGAAATTTTATACTCTGACACACATTTCTCCATTCAGGCCTGCAACACGCTCAGCCCGTTTGAGGAACGCACTCCCCACACAGTCATTAAAGGGAGTTTATTAAAGCGCAGCAGTAGCTGAAGGAGGCGGCGGCTGTTGTTTCTCTTGTTGGTGGATGTTGTTGACAGTCGAGGAGTGTCCTAAAGGGTTAGCAGCGCCCTTTAAGATGCTAGTGGTGCTGCAGGACCGTCTGCGGGGAGAGTTTTAGATGTTGATGGATGGGATTGACGTGCTCCTGCTGCTTCGGAGGGGAATCCCAGAGGGTGGGCAACTCATTTATGGGTTATTGCTTTGGAAAGAGTACCCCCCATTACAGATTGATTAAAAAGACGCAGTGGGTGGAGCAGGACCAGACATTTCCAACTGTTATTTCCTGATGTTGAGGGTGGGAGGATGAGGAGGAGTGATGAAGAAAAGCGATTGAATGTCGGGCACCTCTGGTGTTTTGTTTTGCAGGCGGTGATGGCGAGCGACTTCGCCCTCCCACGTTTCCGGTATCTCCAGAAGCTCCTGCTGGTTCACGGACACTGGTGCTACTCTCGACTGGCAAATATGATCTTATATTTCTTCTACAAGAATGCCGTGAGACACTTTTATCCACAGATCTTCTCAACGAGCTCTTTGTCCCCTCTTATCAGTTCTGTCCATGTGTTTTGTTCCCACAGATGTTTGTAGCGCTCATCTTCTGGTATCAGTTCTACTGTGGCTTCTCTGGCTCAGCCATGATCGACCAGTGGTATCTCATCTTCTTCAACCTGATGTTCTCTGCTTTCCCTCAACTCATCACTGGCACTCTGGACAAGGACGTGTCAGCAGAGACGCTCCAAAAACTACCTCATCTCTACGTGAACGGCCAGAACTCTGAGGTCCAGGCTCGCATCAAAACACAAAATCACAGCTTTCTGAAATTGTTACACAATTTGTCTTTTCAGTTTAAACAAACTCACATTTACCTTTATTGAACAATATTTGTCAGTCCTGTTTTATTTGTTTTTTATAATGAAGGTTTTGAAAATGTATTTTCTTTGGTAAATCTTAATTCAAGATCCACATATTTAAAACATTTTTTTACTCCACCTACTTGGCAACCGTTTAATAATTTAAAGGCTTTTTTTCCACTTCAATCTCTAGGTTTAAAATAAAAAAACTGTCTCTTGCATTATTTCTGGGGGTGAGCTGAAGATATTAGTCTAATATATACCTAAAGCACTAGTTGATGTAGTTGGTCGAAGTCTTTGTGAAACACAAAAATTGCATTAGAAATAGGTTAAAGTTCTCTATTTGCTGCAGTCAAGTAGGGGTGTAAGAAAATATCAATACACTAAAACATAATTTCATCTCCCGATAATGTATCAGTTCTATAAAGTACTGTATTGTTTTTTAATTAAGGTTCATAATGTAAACTTTCATACCAGCTGTTAATTTTTATGTTGTCTTTTAGTCTTCGGTCACTAGTTATCAGCAGTCAGCTGTTTGGCTCCTCCAATCCTCAGGATGTTGATTAAACATTAATGTTGGATTAAATGTTAGTTTGAGCTGAATTTTTTTTAAATTAGAATATTTTGCAGGGAAGAAATGGCAATATATCACCTTGCTTACATTGTTGCAAGATATCATGAAAATCATCGTATCACCAAATTCTTGCCGATACTCAACCCTATAATAAATGAGCTTTTTATGAAATGTGAAACACTTTGATCAACATGTCTACTACGCACACAAAACTTTAAACACAAATCACATTACATGACCCCTGCAGCATATTAGATGCTTTCAGACTACAGGAGACCAGACTACAGTTTCTTTAACCCTATTGAAATAGTTAGTTATGTCTCCGCCCACTGAAGTCAAAGGCATACTGTTCTCTGGTTGTCCGTCACTACTGTGTGCACTGTAACTCCTGAACAGAGGTATTGATTTCAGTCTAAATTAACATGATAGTTGTTCTTGGCCCAACGGAGGTCTTAAAACATTATGGGGTCAAAGCTGAAGGTCAGGTAAAGGGATCTTTGTTGCTTGAATCTCCTTATTTTTATGGTACACACAAGTGTTTGGTCTCTGAAATTATTGCACCGGCAGTACTATGGTCATTCTCAGCCTTTATAATTAGCCCAATTGGATTTTTGTTTTAGCTTCTGCTTCAGAAGAGGTGTTTTCTTAGTTCAAAAGGTTTTCTTGAGGGATATAAGGGACTGTGAGTGGTTTGTGCATAAATGTGTTGATTGTCTGAGAGAACTGCACTCATGTTGAAGCTCCTTCAATGTCGACATCGACCACTATAACATGTTCTTTAAACTTCAGTCGTACAAAGTAAATTCTATGATGCTCGGCACCTGTAGCTCTTTTTTTCCTGAATGTTTGTGGAGTTCTTTCTGCTGTTGTCCTGAAGCATAAATGTTTGTGTTCTTGCAGGAATATAAGCCATACATGTTCTGGATCAACATGATCGATGCCTTCTACCAGAGTCTGGTCTGCTTCTTCATTCCTTACTTTGTGAGTCTGGTTTTCACCATCATCTCATCTCAGCATTTTATTATTTTTGTTTTTTTACTCATTGTCTCCTCTGCCTTCACTCTGGTCTCCTGCTAACCCACCTCCTCCTCCCCCCAGGCCTACTCTGACTCAGACGTGGATCTGTTTACATGGGGGACTCCCATCACCACCATAGCTTTACTCACCATTCTGGTGCATTTGGGCATCGAGACCAAAACTTGGGTAAGAAACATGTCTGTAAACTACCTGATGACGACGCTTTAAGGCTGATTTCAGCTGCAAACGTTGTGATCATCCTTAACTTATAATCCTGGCTTCATGTTGTTATGAAGTTGGAAAAATTACAGATGTTTCGTGATTTCAGCTGATTAGATGAGATCAGTTATGGAGTTGTTTTTTCTGTGCAGGCTCAGTCTCAAACACCAGCTTTTATTTTATTCCTCTCATTCTCACTTTGCCTTGGTTTTATTTTCAGGTGTTTGTACTTCAGCAGTCCTTATCATAAGTCATCATATTACCCTAATGAATCTGTCCCTTCCATTATTTCAAGACATTTGTCTCGACAGGTTTTCAACCTAAACATGAAGAGTAATTTTTTTACTATTAGACACAATTTCCTCTTATCATGAAGTGTTCAGAGAGTAGAACTGGATAAAAGTCTTTGACAACCTGCTCTGGCAGGTGTTTATTGTTCTCACCATCAGTGAGGTATTTTAGGTGAAAACACTCCTGTCTGCTCTTCATACAAAAACTGTAAGGCAGTGATTAATGACCGCTTTTGTTCAGGAGTACAGTCGACTGAGCTGTTATACGTTTACAATGTCAGATCAGCTAATCAGAAAAAAAAAAAACAGTTACTCTGTGTGTGTTTGGAGGGGGGTTCTGCTTTCTCACTTTTCTTAATCATATATTTCATTGAATGACTTGATTTTGATAAAACTAACATGTCGATACTAAACTACGTGACAAGACCCCTTATCTGTCAGACCACAGGAGTGTCAACTGGATAAACATCACATAAAAGTTGGTGCAGTGCTAATGATTGGATCTAGTATATAACCTATATGAGTAACTTGGTCATAACAAAACTTTTATCAGTTGTCATAAGTTGTCTGAAACTTTTTAGTGTGACCGGACCTTGACTCTGAAAGTGTCGTACAGATAGTCATCATGTAAACACAATGTTTTGGTTCACACTGAAGATTCTCCCTGATTTTAAGGTGACAAAAAGCTTCGTCATCTATTTAAGACTTCCTTCCTCATCTCTCGTCATCACTTGGAGCTGGGTCTTGTTGCCAGCTGATTGATACAGTTCTCTTATTGATCCAGCGCCTGTTTAAAACTTCTTGTTTCAACCAAACCAAAAGAGGCGTGGAGCAGATCTCAGCTGGGCTGAAGTGGACCGTGATGTATTTAATGTGGGACAGACGTCTGCTGCCTCGTATCAAACAAAACAAACTGAATTAACTTACTTTAGTGATCCTGTGGTTCAATATTTTAAAAATAACTACAAATTTGCTGTTCTGTGTAAATTTTAATATTCCGTCGGTGATAAATCTCTAGCCACTCACTGATGTCTTCCTCTTATCAAACACACACACAAACTGAATCAACTCATTTGACTGATTTTGTGGTTATTCAAAACTCTCCAAAAACTCACCAATTCAATGGATCCTGTGTTAAAATGTAACTTGACCTGTTCAGATGTCTTTTTGGTTTTGATTTCAGTAAATACTGCATGACCTCATGTTGAAATCAACAAAAGATCATTTTCAGTTCTTTACAACCTATAAAATGTTTTGAAATGCTGCTGTGTGTAATTAGAAAAAGTATAGTTGTGTTTTTAATAGCATTTGATTACTCTAACAGTTGATGCCTTGAAAATATGATTGTCATTTGTATCGTCTATTTAGGAACATCAGAAAAATATAATCTGCATAATAATTCAGAACAGTGTTATTGATATATTAGTAAGTTGTTCTTGTTCTCGCCCCTCATAGACCTGGATGAACTGTCTGTCCATCGCCTTCAGTGTAGCTTTGTTCCTGACCGTGGCTGTGGGCTACAACGCCTCCTGCCCCACCTGCTACTCTCCTTCTAACCCCTACTGGACCATGCAGAGGCTGCTGCAGGAGCCTCTCTTCTTCCTGCTGCTCACCGTCACGCCTGTAGCAGCTCTGCTGCCTCGGTACTGTCTCATCTTTGAACCAGTCGCTTAAATATTTCTGATTTAGGATGTGAAGTGTGTCTGTTAGAGATACCAGATGTCTTTTATGTTTATTCCAAGAGCCTCACATTCATTTTTGGAGTGTTGTTGAAGTTTTAAAGTTCTGTTTTATGTTGCAGATACTTCTACAGGGCGTGTCAGGGCACTCTGTTTCCAAACCCAGTGCAAGTTGGGAGGCAGTTAGATAAGCTCCCCGCCGACACCCGCAGGAACATCCTCAGTCTGAGCAGGGTCAAGACGGGGTCGCTGCTCAGCCCTGAGCCTCCCTTCCGGTCCCTCAGCACGCTTTTGCCAAAAAGTTGTATTAATAAAGACCAGAGGAGCATCCCAGGCTACAAAGCAACGCAGGCCAAACAGGCCTCTGTCGTACAAACAAAAGAAGAACGGGGTCGGAGAACATCGCCCACACACACTGAGAACCACCTCACAGATCTCTGCAGTGGAGCTCCTTCAGAACTGAACCCTCACCCAAACACCAAAACTGATCCCCCGCTCCCGAGGAGGCCGTCGCCGCCTCCTCCCACCAAAGACTCGGAGCATTTTAATAAAACTTTACAGCTTTCGGTCTCACAGACAGACAGCGTCCAGCTGAACCTGCCCTCCGACGGAGCCTCGCGGTCCGTTAAATACTCCCGGAGCTCAGAGGAAGGACTCAGATCTGATCAGCCGGCTCACAGGACTGAGGAGGGGGTAGAACAGTGTCAACACACTGACTTATGATGTCGTACAACTCTCAAACTATCTCATTCTATTTGCACAATAGTTTTTTAACTAACTTTATTCTAATCTTAAGAGATTTTTTTATGAAATACTATATAAAAGGTACTTTTATCTTTTCAATTTAAAGCTAAGTAGTTTTTTTTAAATACTAGAAAATGCAAGAACTGGAACCTCTCGCCCTCCTGTTTTTAAATTTAGATGCTTGTAATTCTCCTGGTTTCAGACAGAAGCAGAACGGTTCAGAAACATTCCTCTGCAGATTTAATGTAGGAACTGGTTTTATTTCCAACACGCTGGTGGTTCTGTCAGCTCGGCTCGTCTCTGGCCTCAGGTATCACTGCTGGGATTTTACTCCTGAGGAGACTAAAACGTTTTCAGTCCCCACTGCTGGAGTTCCATCATGTTCATACTTTTTTTTTTATTACATAATCTTTTCTGGTGTTAGAATCTTTATTTTTTTAAGTTGATTCAAATCATGGATTTATTAGTGCTGGGTCAGTTCTTCTAAAAATGCATTTATAGCAGTTTTTCTGAATAGTGCATTCACTCATTGATGTTTCAGTTAAAGTATATTTCTGGATTATAACACTTCATTTCTAAGGTTTTATTTCAGTCTGTGGACAAACTAACAGATAAAATGCTCTTCATGACTGTTTGAGAAGACAGAGTTTAGTTTTAAGCAGTTTGATCAGCAGAACGATATCAGAGCAGAACCCTGTACACACAACGCAGGAACCTCCTAAAAGTTTTTTAATAACTACCTGAAGAACCGGTTTTACGAAGAAGGCTCATCAAACTCTGGTTTTGTTTCTGTTTAAAAAGTCAGCTGCTTCAGGAGTTTATTGCTGTTCTTAGGAAGGAGCTGAGACAAGACCGTACAGGTTCTGCACCTGTTCAAGGCTGCTGTTAGAAAATCACAATCTGTGTCTGGATAAACACTAAAAATCTAACTTCTGCCTCCTTAAAAGTTGAATTTATTAGTTTTTTTCTTCATGTGTAACAAAACTGGAGATTGTTTTACTTTGACAGCTATTATACAAAGATCCTGTAAAGTACCTGCAGCAAACCAATAACTTATTACTGATACATAAACTTCAGTTTTTGTGTTGCTTAAAGAACCAAAAAAGTTCCAAGATACAGATGTTTTTTTCTCATCTCTAATCATAAAGAGAAGATGCTTTATGCTGTTTAAACAGAGGTTTAAGGGACAGATGTGATGTGAAGCTGGACACATCTGGTCTAGAAGCTTTTGGTGCGTTTGTGCTCCGAGGTCAGAATCTTGGAGTCCCGAAATGTAAAAATCCACTTGAATGATGTTCCAAGTCTACATAAGAGGATCAGGCCCATGGAGAAAAATATATTTTTTTTCTTTCCTAATTTCTGACATTTTTTTGGTCAGAAGTATCTGTCAGAATTCTGAGAAAAAAGTAAGAATAGTTGTTTGTTTGTTTTCTCTTAGATTTCGGACTTCTCAGGATCAGAAGAAAGTCAGACTTCAAACTTCAATCTCCGAAATCTAAGAAAAAAGTCAGCATTTTAGGATCAAAGTCACCATTCTGACTTTGATCTCAAAATTCTAACTTTTTCTCAGAAATCTGAGATTAAAATCAGAATTCTGAGGTTTCAAAAGGTTGGAGGTCCCTGACCAGTGTAGACCTTGCAATCCAATGTAGGTGTCCTGCCATGAAACGCCATAGCTGCAGTAACAAACATTTTATTTTCACTTTTTCTTGTCTTTGGCTGTCACTTGTTGCACTCATAGTAGCTTACAATTAAATTAGTCAACATGTTACAATGCTTGAATCAGCTTGTTTAGCAAATAACCATCAGCCTGGGTACTTAGCCCAACAATTAGCAGTCCTGTCGTTTTCCAAATTTTAGCTAGTTCACAGTTAAGTTGGGTGTGTTGTTAACCAGGTTAGAGTTATGATTTTAGGGGTTAGTGGATCTCAGCTGCCTGTCAAACTTAGATCACAAATGTCAGTGTTTGCCAGTAAGTTAAACTTTATTACAAGTTAAAGTAAAAACAACCAAAATGTAATCTATAGCAGAAACCTTGACAGCTCTGTTCAAACTAAATGCCAATTAGCAAATATCACTTTGTTTTTTTTATTAAAGTGATGAAGTTGTCAGCTTTAAATTAACCCAACAACCAATAAAACTCCACAATCACTTCACCTGGAATATATCAACTACTATATTTATTCATGTATAATACTAGAAATTTTACCCTAAAAATCCTCCATAAAGTGGGGGAATAGTATTTTACACAGGTTATTTATAATTAGATTTTTATGCATTTTAAGCTCAATAAATGATGATCGTATTATACTCGAAATCGTATTATACATGAATAAATATGGCATATATCAACCCACTAAATTATTTATGTTTTTGTTTATGGTCAGTTTTGGAGCCTCTGCTGGGCAGATTCTGAGCTAAGCCAACTTCAGTTTTCAGACATTTTAATTGTTTTATATCAGTTTGTAAAAAATATTCAGTGGTGGGCACAGCTAACCAAGAAGTTAGGGTCACTAACCACTAATCCACTAAACAAAAATCTTAACTCCGTTTCTGCTGAACCGCAAAATTGATAAAGTTTTGGAAGCCAACACTAATCACTAAGACCACAGTCTTGGTGGGACAGCCACCTGTTAGTTTTCTATTGGTTTAATTTAAAAGTGGGTGGGGCATTCAAAGCAGATGTGGCCAATCCAAACCAGAGTTACAGCTCTGTCTAACTTGTGATACTTCCTGTTCACCCCTTTCACATTGAAAACATTTTGTATTTTTATATTACCATTTGAAGTTAGTTAAACAGGAAATAGCAAAAACTTTCTCTACCTATTTTATTTGTGATTAGTTTTTATATTCATTATTTAAATACAGTTAAATTTTATTTTATTTATTTTTAATGCTGCTTTTAGTTTATATGCTAACTGCTAAAGATGCTACATGCTACACTCAAGGTGCCTGACACGCCCAGCCCTGCATGTAAAAGGTTTTTATTTAGTTTGAAATTAAATGCATAAAATTGAAGTTTTACACTTGAATATTTTAGTGGACCTAAAGTTAGCAGAACCCAGTTTAGAGGAAGTTAATTAATCCTGTTTCCAAAGTTAGCAAATAAGCTAATCCGCTAAATGAAAAGCTAGTACTGATTTTAGCAAATTAGCAAACTGTGTCCACCACTGAAAATATTTAAATGAGTGTAAATCAAGTTTCAAGCACACAGAGTTGTCATAAAGCTGCAGATTGTTGTCAAACAGGTTTACTTGAAGTTTTTTAAATCACAGCTAGAGTTTGTCTTAATTACTTTCTGACAGTTTTAGGCTTTAAATAAAATCCTCAGTGCTGAAAAGTCTCTCCTGGTGGCTTTAACTTGTACATTTGCACTTTAAAAGCATCATAAAGCGGTCATTTCTATTTGTAGTGTGATGTGTTCAGTGTCCACAAACAATACTGAAGGAATTCATTTTATCTAGTTATCTGATCTGTTTATTGTGTAAACAAAGTATGGGGAATTGGAAAGATGCTCCAGTTTTTATTGAGCTGATTGTTGTATTTTATGCATTTTTTTGTAAAAAGCCAAACATTTACCAAAGACCCTTTATATTTCTCTGTTTTCTAAGCAATAAGACGTGCCTTAACACTGGATAAGAGGTTGCAATTCTGCTTGAGATGCTGAGTCTATTTGTTAAATTGTAGACATTTACTAGGTCACATGCTGGTTTATTTTTCTTATATATAATTTTTTTGCACTTGGCTCTTTTCTCTGGCATGTTGTTCAGTTTTGGACAGATTTTGTTCGATCATGTCTGTTTGTCCTGTCCACTCTTCGTCACACTTTGTTCAGAGAAAAGCTAGAGTACGTTCCACACATTTCAAACATTCCTCTCTGCAACTTTGGCTCGTTGCACACAACCTTCAGTTTACTGAATCTGAGCTCATTTGGTTTATTTCTTTGATCAGTAAACATGTCGGGGCTATTTAAATTCCGTATTTGAACACTAGTGCTTTTAGTTTTACACATAAGATCTAAGCTGCAATTTGTCACTGATCTTAATATCTGAGATTTTATCCAACTTCTGTACGGAAAAACATAGAAGGATAAACAAAGAAGCTTCTTTATGATGTAGAAAACGTGTTTTACATTCCTATTAAAATTGCATTTTTATATACAGACTTTCTGTACATGACTACTTGTGAAAGAAAAACCCTGCAATAAAATATTTTATTCTTTGCTACATGTTTCTCTGGTGAGACATTCATGTTTTTTTCTCTGGTTTGGATTTTTTTTTTTTTTTACCTTCTCAGAGATTGTTCTGGTGCTGCCTGAGGAGAGACCCATCCAACATGGCGGCAACGCAAAATGTGCTTCAGCCTGCCATGAGGTATCTAGATGCCTTACATATATATCTATGGACAAGATAGGCGGGGCTCACTTAAAGGGCAGAGGTCTAATGGGGTCACATGCAGCTCTTTAAACTAAAGCTAACAGGAGATTAATGTTTTGTTTGTTATCCTAACAACAGAAAAGGCTAGCTTTAGTAGTTTTCCTGTCAATTTATTTACAAATGTGATCAATAATACAAAGTGAAACATGCTGATTATACTAGCCACTTCAATAATTTAACTTCTAGCCTTAAAGTAAGATCTTTCTCAAATTTATCTAGTTTAGTAGGAAGTTTGAAAAAAAATACCAATAGGGTGTACAGGGGAGAAGTTCCTGCAATTCAGTTTTGGCAAATTTTAGCATTTTTTGTGTTTACTTGAGCTGTTCTGCATCAAATGTGATCTAATCAGGGGAATCTTTTTCTCAATCAATTACCCATGAAAAGACAAAAATAAAAAGGGGTTAATGGTGTCTGTCGGATGTATAGTTCAGGAGCTACATTGATTTAAAGTTTTTATTTTTCACAGTGGAAAATCCAGGTCGTCTATTGAATGTGGTTAATAAAAAAAATCCCTCACCGGCCACTTTATTAGGTACAACTTGCAGGTTGGACCACCCTTTACCTTCAGAACTGCCTTAATCCTTCGTGACATAGATTCAACAAGGTACTGGAAACATTCCTCAGAGTCTAGTCCATATTGACATGATAGCATTGCGCAGTTGCTGCAGATTTGTTGGCTGCACATCCATAATGAGAATCTCCCGTTCCACCACAACCCAAGAAACCAGTCTGAGATGATTCACACTTTATGACATGGAGCGTTATCCTGCTGGAAGTAGCCATCAGAAGATGGTACACTGTGGTCATAAAGTGATGGACATGGTCAGCAAAATTACTCAGGTAGGCTGTGGTGTTGACACGATGCTCAATTGGTACTAATGGGCCCAAAGTGTGTCAGGAAAATAACCCCCACACCATTGCACCACCAGCCTGAACTGTTGATACAAGGCAGGATGGATCCATGTTTTCATGTTGTTAAAGCCAAATTCTGACCATCTGAATGTCGCAGCAGAAATTGAGACTCATCAGACCAGGCAACACCAATCTTCTATTGTCCAGTTTTGGTGAGCCTGTGTGAATTTTAGCCTCATTTCTTATCTGACCGGAGTGACACCCTGTGTGGTCTTTGGCTGCTGTCCTGTCCTGCAGCTTAGTAATGACAAAGAACTAATAACATTAATGTGCAACCGGGCCGCTCCTGGAACAACAATAAACACACGTGCCTGTAATGGCTGCCGTCTACCGGTGTTTTGAAAAAGTTTGTTTCCCTGAAAAAAAGTTTCCCCACAAGAGGGGGCGCTCGCAAGACACATAGGATGAGATTTCTGAGTGGGATTACTGATGCCTTTATTACAGAGGAGGAATACCAGAAACTTTTTGGTGATACAGATGATGGTGAGCCTGATTTTGAAAGCTTTTGATTCAGCTCCATTCACACTTGTTAGAGCCACATAGCTCTGTTTGTTATATCACACTAGTTAAAAAATGAGTACTGCTAAATTTCACATTGATAGTTTTTGTTGTAGTTACTGTTATACATTTGTTGTTGTGTACCTTTTTAGTGCATATGTTGTTAAAATAAAATAAAAAAACTGATACAACAGTCAAATGATCATTTTATTGATATGTATAAAGATTACAAAGGCTCAAAATCTTGAAGTCCATATGAAAATAGAGGTAGTATGAAAATTGTATTTTTTATGCTATTTAAACTAAAAAAGGGGGGAGGGTTGTATTATACATGAAAGCATATTATACACGAATAAATATTATAATAACGTAGCCGGTGAGTGTGCACTGCCTGGCCAAAAAAAAGTTTCCACCAAATAAATCAAAACCAAATAAAAAAACATGTTGGACCACCTTTAGCTTTGATTACAGCACTCATTAGCTGTGGCGTTGTTTGGATAAGCTTCGTAGACCAGACCAACTGCAGCAACCCCAGATCACAGCACTGCCCCCACAGGCTTGTACAGTAGACACTAGGCCTGATGGGTGTATCCTCGAAGACGATGGGTCCTACACTATTCTTCCAGTTTTTAATAATACGTTGGACAGATAGAACACACCAGTTTTAGTAGTTTCTACAATCTCCTGAGATGTTTTCTCTGCTTGATGCCAATGATTTGACCCTCCTCAAACAGACCGACATCTTTTCCACAGTCTGTTTTTCCACGTGGTTGTTTAAGAAATGAGAAGCAACTCATTAAACCAGGTGGAGTTAAATAACTTGTTACCAGCTGAAAGATGATCACCCATGCAGTAATTATCCAATAGGATGCTCGTACCTATTTGCTTAGTTAAATCCAGGTGGATAATTTGTTTTTCGCCAGGTAGTGTGTGTTGGCAGTTTGGAACGTGAAAAGTTTGTTGTTTAGAGAGAATGATTTATTGTGAAAATATATAGGACAAAGATATAGGACGGATGCTGGAAATGAACAGAATTTGTAAAAATACGAACCTGATTATAATTAAATTTGGATAAAACTAATTGCATGATATTCAGTGGTAGAAAGAAAGTTATTGATGTTCCATGTAGAATTGATGGTATTGATTTGTAGAGTCAGTGAGGTGAAGTTTCTGGGTGTTATCATTGGTGAAAAGCTGACATGGAAATCTCACATAAATCATTTAAGAACAAAAATAGCTAAGTCTATTGCAGTACTGTATAAAATAAAGAAGTATTTCAATGATAAAGCTCTGTTTATATTGTATAATACAATAATTGTTCCACACTTGAATCTACTGTATTGATGTCTGGGGTAAAGCATGCAAAACAATTACAAATCCTATTTTTATTTTACAGAAAAGAGCTAAAGGAATTATTACCAGAAAACATTACTGTCACCCATCGAATGTATTATTTTGTGAATTGAAATTATTAAAAATTTTAAGTTGCTTGATTAAAATATCTTGCAGATTATATATAGGGCTCATAATCAAATTTACGTTTAAACATCCAGTTACATTTTGTTAAGAGAGAAAGTTCTTATAATCTTAAGGGGCTTTAGATGTTCGTAAAGCCTAAAATTCAAACAAATTTGAAGAACTGATGCACTTTGGTTCAAGGAATAAGATTGTGGAATAATCTGGAGAGTGATTATAAAAATGCTGGTTCAATGTATTTGTTTAAGAGAATGATAAAAGTTTGTTAAAGAAATATGAAATGATATAATGTATATGAAAAGCTGTTGTTTGAGACGGAATTTAAGTTTTTATTTTGTTTTGTTTCTTGATAATTATTGCTTAATTTTTTTTTGGAAAAAAGGGGCAGATATAAGATTTTTTCTTCTTTCTGCCTCCTTTCATTTTAATTGTGATTTGTATTTTCTTTTTTTTGTGTATAAAAATGTTTGATTTTTAAATGAAATGAATAAAATAAATAGATATCTGTTTAATCATAAGTTGGTACTTTCAGGATTTTTACTCACTGTATTTATGTGTGTGTATAGCGATCCCCATTTATTTTAGCTTAAAGCATAAAAACGTTGATCCTTTTGTGTGATGCTCAGTTGGTAGAGCTGTTGCCTCTCAGTAAGAAGGTCGCTGAGTGGAATCCCAGGCTGTGGACCTTTCTGGGTAGGGTTTGTGTGTTCTCTCTCTGCATGTGCATCAGTTTTCTCCAGGTACTCCGGTTCCTCCCACAGACTAAAAACACGACTGTTAGGCTAATTGGTAACTCTAAATTATCCCTAGTAGTTATAGTGTAAATGGTTGTTTGTCTCATTTGTCCCTGTGATGGACATGTGACCTGTCCAGGGTGTCCCCCGCCCCTTGTCCAGACATCCTAATCAGGTGGCACAACCATCTCCGCTGATTATTTTTTTGACTGTGGAGGAGCTCCTCAGCTTATCATCAAGGCTGATATCATTTGAGCTCCCTGTATCTGGGATTTAATTTTTTTGCTCATGATCCATCTCTTGTGACCATAGGAGAGAATTGGAGTGTAGACGTAACAGATCCATCTTCGCCACAACAGACCAGACTGCAGTCTCATTACTGTCAGTAATGTCATAATATTGTGATTTTACAGAGCCACAATGTGTTGTGTAGTTTATACTTTGTATACTGTTAGTGGTTTGCACTACAAAGACATGAAATCCAACACTATTTATGAAAAACCCACAGGAAAAGCAGCATTTTCTTGTTCTTTGTCATTCTTATAAACAAAAGTATTTGTGTATTCACGTAGCTAAGGACCCTACATGTACTCTTGCAATATAATGAAACAATTACTTCAAGATGTTGTGCATTTTTTTGTACAAAGTAAAATACTGCACCAGTTCATACTTTTCTTGGAAGGGAGATGACATGGTGTGTGTGTGTGTGTGTGTATTAGAGCAGCAGTCTGAAAGCTTTTGTCAACAAGACTTTAAAAAATTGATGGGCACCTGTGTTGATGTGAAAGCCTGGCTCCTAAATGTGGCTCAGACTTCATGTTGGAGTGGTTCTACCTGTCAGGGTCGGAGTCACTGTGTGTTTATTTTTATCATAATCTGCTGCAACCTTTTGGGCTTTAAGGGTGAGAGGCCACGGCGGTCGTGCCGGCAGAGTGCACATGCCTCCTGCCACATGTTTTAATCATGAAGTTCTGTGCATCAGACACAACCCAACATCTCCTCACTATCACGATGGCCTTTTGCTTTCCCTGTCTCCTTCCTTAGAGGTTTTTGCATGTGGAAGAGCTTTAGCTTTCTGTTTGATTGTCTCACACACACACACACACACACACCCACACACACACGGAGTGGTTCTCTCTTCAGCTGATGCTGATTCCAGCTGATTAACTTAGGTTGACCTTTTCACCTACCCAGCTGCTCCTGTCAGTCGGTGCTGCAGCTCCTTCGATATGTTATTTTACAGAGTTACACTTGTCTGTGTAGAAACCAGGCCAGGTTTCAAACCCTACTCTGTACTAAAACCTTCTGCTTGTGCAAGCAAGAGAGTAAAAAAACACTCCTTATTTATAGCTTTTTAACAGAATAAACCATAAGTTATTTTTTATGGTACTAAAATCTCTGAAATCAGTTTCTGGATTTGGTCTGGACAGTCAGTCCTCTCCTAAAGGCCCTGCACGCTCCACCCGAAGCCTTTCATTCAGTCATGTTGTTGCTCAACGTTAGTTTTCGCACACACCTTTCAGGTTCCTGGGAAACCCCATTCTGCTGCTGTATACCATTGATATATATCATTGGATCACGTGACTTATCGTGCGCCACACAGGTGCCATTGCTGTGCTCACGAACATCTGTGGATGGTCATAAAAATGAGATGCAGCAGACAGCCACGCAAGAAATATAAAAAAGGAGCGCAGTGTTTTGACATAAATTGTCAAGACTACTACAATAAGATCACAAGATCAAAGGTTATCACATTTTACAGGTCATTAAAATATTTTCATTTTAAACAAATGCAGGAAGTAGGTCTGCTAGCTTGATTTTGAAAACTTTGTCTTGTAAATCCACTCAAAGACAAATTTGCTGTTCCAACAACTTATTATAGTTTTTTTTATTACTATTGTCATGTTAGGATAATATTATGAGAGGTTGTAAATACGATGGACAACAGTAAAATTACCTTTACTTCTAGGCTGAATGTGTAGATCTATATTACTGA
>JARVJO010000227.1:27371704-27384608 GCA_031762555.1 Cynodonichthys magdalenae
AGAAAGATGTAATGACCAGAGGGAACACAAGAGGGAGACAGGAGACAAGACAAGACACAGAACACATCCCAACAGTTCTAAAATATACATTTTATTAGAACTAACCCAGAACAATAAATATGAAGGTCAATTAAATTATTTAAAAAATGAGGTAAAGTTCTCCTATTTTAATTTAACTGGTGCATTCTAAGTGTTTTTATTTAGTTACTGGTCCATTTATATATTTCCGCTTTTATTTCTAATTATGTCAGATTCAGTCCTCCATACTGGTCCCACGTAACTTGTTTGTCGAGTCACCCTGGTGGTCCTGTGCACTTGTGCAGTGGGTTTGCAGCTTTTTGCCTTTTGCTTTTCTTCATTTGGTTATACAGTATGTTTTTGCTTCAGTCTATTTTTTGTGATTGCAGCTTTTTTATTTAGAATTTTCTTTTTCTGCTGCATGTGTGTGTTTTGGGGTTTGTATCATTCATGTGTTTGCTGTGAGTTTGCACACCAAACAAATATTTAAACAACCAGTCTTCAGCGTAAAAACAACAAAGTCTTGTGTGATCCTGACACAGTGTTAAAAATCCCCCATAACTGTCTCCAGTCTGTTGATCTGTTAGTTAAATTCTCCCTCATTCAACATGAGCTCATCTGTCTGCTGCAGGTTAGATACTAACTACTGAGAATTACAGAAGCCCACTTCAAATCATCTAAAACCTTCTTTTCTTGTTTTGACCCTGTGAGGATATGAACCTGAATTCAGGTTGATCTGATCAGTTCTGCCTCCCTGACCTCTGACTCTGCTCGCTGTGCAGCTCTTCTCCAAGTCATGATGGAACGATGCTCTTATTAAGACTGACGTTAACGCTGATGATAAAATAATCTTCTGGTCTACGCTGAAGCTTTGCCCTACATGTGATCTATGGTGTTTTACAGAGTGTAAAATCTAAAGTCTGGAATTATTAAAGCTGCAGGATGAAAAAGATTTATGACTTCTGACTGATTCAACTGGAGAAATTTCATTAAATTCTTTGTTTGTTTTGAGAGTGGATTTGAATATTTAAATAAAAATAGGAATGAATTTAGTTAGTTTTGTTGATAAACATAAATCTAGCTGTAAAGATCATTGTGACACTTGATTAATTGCTCTGCTGGTTGGTTTATTATATTTTATTATATTTTAAATCTGACCTTTTTTATTAAAGCTTGTAATTAGGCAAATAATTGTTTTTAATTTTGATATCTGTTGATAGTTTTTCTGAAATCTGAAGAGTAAAAATGAAGATGAAGAAGTGCTGATGTGGTGGATGATGATGATGATTGTGTTACAGTGACCCCTAACTTTTAAAAGGAAAACTGTCACAAATACAAGTGACTTTTTTTCTTGATATTTTTGTTTTCATCGTTTATTCTTTTACAAACACAGAAATGCTGTTTTGAAAGGCGACACATGCAAAATCCACTTTTTTAAATGCTAAATACATTTTGTTGTGAAAATTTCTGCAGAAAAGTTGAACTTTCTCTTTCCTGGTGCCGTGTTGTCATATTTTTCAACCTGTTCAGTTTTCTCTATTTTCTGTGACGTTTTCTGAAATATTACGTCAAATTATTTGTGTCAAAGCTTTCAATGTATCAGTTCCAATGTATAAGTTCTGGACTTACCAACTACAATTCGGTGGTCTTCATTCTCCTCTGGTTCTGGGTCAGACTCTGTCTCCAACATGTGAGGCTGGATGTCAAGTCTTCTGTTATTGACATCTTTAAATTAATTTGTAAATAACATTTCTTGGCAGCTATATAATTGCCAACCCCTCTCCCAAACTGGAGTGAACTGGTCTAAATGCTGGAGGGGGGCGGGGTATGAAGGGCCTTGTTTAGATTTAAAAAACAGCCTCAAAACGAGTTGAGACACACCTCAGAAAAGGGGGCGGGGCTTGTGGAGCTACAATAAGGAGTTCAGACCAAAGCATTGCAGTTTATGTTGACCCCAACTGAAGGATTTAAATGTAAAAAAAGAATTTAAAAGCATCATATGTCCAAAAAAATATGTCTCAGAATCATGTTTTTACCATGAGAATAAATCTATATTCTGATGCTTTAATTACAAACAAGCAGAGTGACTCATTTTGCTGATGTGAGAACAAACGGGCTCAGAAATTAAAAGTCACATTAATGGGAATCAAACAAGATTTATTGTTTGTACAGTGAATAAATAATCAGCCTGAATGCTCCAGCAGAATGCTGCACGACGATTAGAGGATGAATAATTTACAAACGCTGGTTTTCACTTCCTGTCTGTGTGAAGGGTGGGATTTATTGTTTATGAAGAGAAAGACTAAACCAAGAACGTTGGATTTTCAGTGAAGTCAAACTCTCCAACTCACATTTCTATATCTTTACTTTCTTATAGCCTAATTTATTAAGTGATACATTTTGCTGATTTTTTTATATAATCAATCAGGCTCTCTTATTGTTTGAAGAAATATTTTAACATTATTTCCACAGCAATTTACTCCTGATGACACATGATGAATGCATTAAAAAATCTATCATGAAACCATGAAATTACTTTCACTTTTTTCAGATTTATATTTTTTTGCCTTTTTAATCATTTTATAACTGAAAAACAACTTAATATGGCTTCAAAGTTGTTCAAGAGAGGTCAGAGCTAACTGTTCAGTTAGAGTAAAATGAAATGTGATGAAACTCTTACAGGTTATTGTGTCACTTCTTATACTGATCCTTTGAAATATTTCTTGGGCCAAAAAAAGATTGCAACAAGAACCATTTCTGGCCCGCAGACTATGAGTTTGACATGTGGTCTGTATTCATTTTATCATTTAGTAGTTATATAAGATCTTCAATGTAACATTACCCGGATTGCCATTTTTTCTGTACACAGTCATCCATCTTTATTGATCCAGTTCAGGGTCACAGGGAGCTGGTCTAGTCATTTTAACTCTAACTTTAACTCTAATGAAATACTGTGTTATTTCAAAACTGTGATTTTTTTCCCATCCAATTTTTATGGTAATTTAATTATTTAACAACAAAGTTATTAAACTAAATGTTCTCCCTGATCAGGATTTTCAAAAACATAATTTAAAACAACTTAATAATTAGCTTAAGGATAATGGTTTGATTATATGTTCCAACGTCTTGCCATACTGAGCGATCCGTTAACTTCCTGCTTTGATAAATCATTCAGTTTCACTTTAATACGCCAGAAAAACAAGTCGGTAAACTGTAACATTTGTAATGTCTGGTTGTCACTGTGTTGTTTAGTTTGTTTGTGAGGGTCGCGCGTGAGGGGGGTGGGGGGTTCTCGTGCTGTAAATGACGTTTGACAGCCACGCGCTGCATGCCGGGATATATCACCCTCTTGTTTACAAGATTTTAGAGGGGTTTGCGTCGCTTTAAGTCTAAAACAATCAGTATTTGCTCTTCCTTCGCTGTCCGGCGATGTTTCCGTGAGTCAGTAGAGTCGTGTTGTTTTACTGGAGCGACAGAAAGAAGACGCAGCTGTAGTGACACGAGGAGGGTTTTTATTTTTGCACAGTCACTGACAGATTTACAGGACTACTTGTCAAATCACAGGTTGGTAGTTGGAGATATGACTCGGCTTCACTTTATCTTCAAACTGGACTTGATTAATGTTCAACTCCTCCCGTTGATTCTTAGTTCTGCATTTTCAGGTTTTAGTTTTTATTTTTCATTATTTGTTTCTGTTTTTTTCTTCCAGTTATTTTAATATTCACCAGGAAGCCATAACAGTCAGGAGGATCTGGTACTTTGGACTCAGCCTGTCTCATAAGTCCAAAAGCTTCTTGTTTATTACTCAGGTAATTCATACTGTCAGCATTACCTGTCCTCAGCTTGTTCCAACCAATCAGATCACTCGGATTACAGTCACGTGATCAAACCGGAAACGCATCAAATGATGTATTGATAAACATATTTTTACCTCATATCATGTTTATTTTAATCATTTTGGTGCATTGGTTTGAAGATTAATTTCACTAAATTGAAACCGGATTTAATGGTTTGAATCTGAATTAATTAGCATTGAAACTGTTTTTTGTTGTATTGAAAATGCTTGATCACTTTCAATTTCAGTTTTATAATTCAGTTTGGTTATCTAACAAATAGCACAAAAGAAGCACTAACCTCTCAGCCTGTCAGTTATTTGCCTGGATTTTTCATGTTGGCTGTATGAGAGTTATTTCTATATTTGTGTGAAACTAAAAAGTATTCAGCTTTAAAATAATAAGGCATTTATTTGCATCCTCAAAATGATTAAAGTGGATATACTGATTATGCCATTTTGTTTATTTATTTAACTTCCTGATTATTTTTCTAATAAAGTCAAATCACTTTCATTTAACCTGTTTATGGTTTTATTAGATGAAAAACAATTGTTTCTAATATCTGTTGCCATCAAAAACAGTTTTTTAAAATATATTGTTGATGTGATGACTGCACTTCAACTTGTTTTAGCTTCTTGGTTAAATGTTAATTTTCTAGTTGATTTAGAGTGAATTTGAAGAAAGGAGTAACAAAATGATTTATAGTTTTTTTCCTGTTCTATTTGTTTCATTCACTCACAGAAATGTTGTCCACAAACTTGCATAAACTTTGACAGGAAAACACCTAAAACCAGCCATTTTAAATTGCTATTACAAACATAAATATTATTACTTTCTCAGTGGTTTTGGTCCAAGCAAAGTTGCAGATCTCTGCCTTGGCTATTGTTGTATTTGGTAATCATTGCTGTTAAGTACACAACTTTTTTGGCCTCAGTCAAGTACAGCTTTCATGCTTCCGCTTTACAATTACATATTAACAAACCACATATATTTTGTTGTATTACATGTTGGGCTGTATCATTGCTGCTCAACTCCCACAAATAATGAGATCTTCTGCTCAAACCTTTCTTCAGGGGACTGTCCTCCAGGCCTGGAAACAAGAGTCTGAATCCAGCCGAATGTGAGTTCCTGTATGTGGGTTTGAACTGGTGGTTATTATTATTCATTAGATTTTTATTTTGTTTGTTTGTTTTGCAAAAGGACTTTAATAAGTTTTTGCCATCTTTCTTTATTTCAATTGCTCTTTTTGTCTCTGTGTGCCAATTAACTCATTATGGATAACTGGTTGTATACAGTGGTGTGTGTATATATATATAAGCCCCCCTTCTTACTTCCAAGCCAAGCTGAGCCCCCCCCTTTAATTACCCACTGAAATACACCGGGCTGCTGCTGCCAATTAAACTGTAAATAATGTAAAATTGCATTTAGTCTTTTATAATATTCATACAAATGCAAATTTTTAAACGTACATTTGGCCATCATAGTAACTTATGTAAACAAATCACTACTAAAGCTGTGCTGAATCTAAATAAGCAAATGCAATAAAGCCAACCACATTTAATTTACTCATTTAAAACACTAGAATCAATAAAATATCAATATTAATCCATATTGTGCAATCATTAGCATTGTGGTAATTAGCTGCTAATATGTAGTCTAAACCCCATAGAAAACCACTAGCATAAATTATTGCTAATCTCTCCAGACTCATGCAGGAAAAAAAAATCTTGATAGTTAGCAACACAAAAAGGAACCTACACAGTTACACAAATACGACAGAGTATTAGGGCCACATAACAAGACTTTTTAAAATTATTATGAGAATAAGGTCATAATATCACAAGATTAAAGTCGGAATTTTACGAGTAAAAAGTCAAAATTTTACATGTCCGTTTTGCGTTCCTAATTTTTTACTAATTTCCTCATAATTTTCCTAACACCTGTGGACAGTCATGCATCTCTCTGTGTTTATGAAGTCCGCGATGACTTGGGTCACTGTGAAAAGCTTTAATCCAAATTTAGTTATGTCACGACTAAATCAGTCAATGCATCCATTAATTACAATACGGCCTGAGTTTATCATATGGTCGTTTGCACATTTCCAAGTCCTGCTACTGATAATTTGATGCTAATGTGCTAGAACGACAAGTTGCTCAACGTTCCTCATTTTAATGCAGTGGTAAATGCTTTTTCGTGTTGAGGGTATAGTATGGCTTCAATTTTAGAATGTTGACTTTATTCTCATAATATGATGACTTTATTCTCGTAATTTAAAAAAATAAAAAAAATCTTGTGTAGCCCTAATACTCCGTCGTACACAAGTGCTTAATATTGCAATAAAAAAGTAATTTATTATGTTGGGCCATGGCATTAACTGTAAATGTAGAAGTTTTCTTGTTTTTTTTTTAGATATTTGCTTCTTTTAAAGTTACTTCCGGTTTCAGCAATGTTACAACAACCTATAGAGCCCCCTAGTGGAATGAAGGGAGTCAATCCAACACTCCTTTTCTACCAAAGACGCATCAAACTTTTTTCCCTTTATCAAAATAATAGAATAAAATAAAAAATTAGAAACTTATATTAAAAGGAAAGAAAAAGATCATCTGAATTATACAAAGTTTTAATTATTCAAATGGACTTGTTTTGGTAATTTTTTATATACAAACAATAAATGGATATTTTTATAACCTCTGAGCAGACAAGACTATGCCCCCCACTCTCTGCCCCACAGGTTGGGAACCACTGGTATACTGTACATACCACAGTATGTTCATTGTATAAATGAGAAATGAGTTTGTTGTGTAAAACTCAGTCTTTCTGTTTTAACATTTCATTCAGGAACAGAGAAACTGCAAAGAGATTAATTGAGCGCTACTTTCGTCAGTTAACTGAAGGCTGTGGAAATAGCGGCTGCACAAATGAGTCATGCGCATCACATTCTGATTTTCAACCTCTGGATAAAAATACTGCAGCTGCCAAAGCACTTGAGTTGTTTAAGGTTAATGCAAAACTTTGTGATTACTACCCCGTTGTCAAGTCCAGCTCCGACGAAAGCTTCGAGATGGGCGGTAAGATGAGCATCGATGAATTCTCAGGTAACTTAAAACGGACTCCTGAGTCTCGAGGAGGCTGAGCTGAAGCCTGTTCTGTAACGTTTCGCCTTCTTGTTGCAGATGTTCAGTACCTCACAGAGCACACTGTGTGCAGGATCCTGAGTTTTTGTGAAGAGGAAGGGGATTATTCTGCTCTGGTCCGTGTCATCGGCAGGATTTTCTCCAACGCAGACGCTCTAATGAAAAGTTTCAGGAACAATGAGCCAGACGCTGCCAAAATGCTTGATTCAAAAGATGAGGAGAAAAACGAGAGCTCAGAGAGGAAGGTCACCTCATCTGAAGCCGCTATGCCAGATGAGACTACAAATGGACCGCTGGACCCCTGTGCTGTGACGGTAGACATTGATGCAGTTCGGAGAGTCTACGACAAACTCCTGTCCATCGACCATGTGGAGTCAGCTCTTGTGAACGGACTCATTTACCTCACTCCAAACGTGGAGCTTGATCTGGAGTATCTTGACGTGTACGAAACCAATCCAGATTACCTGAACATCTTCATTATAGTGATGGAAAACAGCAACCTGCACAGCCCAGAGTACCTTGAAGTGGCATTACCGCAGTTCTGCAAGGCAATGAGCAAGCTACCGTTGACCGGTCTGGCCCGGCTGTCCAAGCTCTGGTCGACGTATGGCCTCCCAAACATCCGGCGCATGATGGAAACCTTCCAGCAGCTCATCACCTTCACGGTTGTTAGCAATGAATATGATGCTGAAAATCTGGTGAATGACGATGAGACTGTAGTGGCGGCAACCCAGTGCTTGAAGATAGTCTTCTATGCAAGCATCTTGGGAGGGGAGGTGGATGTAGAGCACAGTGAGGAAGAGGAGGAAGACTCTGAATCAGATGAGCTGACACTGCACGAGCTGCTAGGGGAGGAGCGGCTCTATAAGAAGGGCCCACTGGCCGACCCATTGGAGAAAGAGCTGGGCGTCCGTTCTATAGACAGCGTAAGACCCCTCATCCCCTTCGAGGATTTTATCAATGAATCCTTGAACGACGTGATTGAAATGGACAAAGATTTCACCTTCTTTAAAGTCAACGCAGAAACAAAGTTTTCTTTCCAGAGCTGCCCCTTCATCCTCAACGTCATAACCAAGAATCAAGGGCTGTACTATGACAACAGGATCAGGATGTACAGTGAGCGGCGCCTCACAGCTCTCTACAGCATGGTCCAGGGCCAGCAGCCCAACCCCTACCTGAAACTCAAAGTACGGAGAGACCACATCATCGACGACGCCCTCGTCAGAGTGAGTTTCACTGCACTGCTGTCTCATTTGCATTTATCCTGATCCTGTATGTGTGAATGTTTAATTATTTGATTCTTTTCTTGTTGCAGCTGGAAATGATCTCCATGGAGAACCCATCTGACCTGAAAAAGCAGCTGTTTGTTGAGTTTGAGGGGGAGCAAGGTGTAGACGAAGGAGGAGTTTCTAAAGAGTTCTTTCAACTGGTACTGGAGGAGATCTTCAATCCAGATATAGGTTAGACCAAACTACAGCTTAAGCTCAAGTTCTTCTCTGTTCGTGTTTTATATTGAGTTTGTGACAGTAGAAGGCTGGTCTCACTCTCCCATATCTGTATATTACCTTAAACCCTGACACAAAAAGAACGAGCACGCCTGACTTTATATAAAAAAGGAAGAAATATCTCTTACGGCAAGTCAGGAGATTTTAACTTAAGTTAAACCTTATGTACCAAATAATTTCATAATGGTGTGCAACAACCCTAACCCTACACAGCAATGTTAAGCCTTAAGGTCCGTTTCACACTGGATGTCAACCACAATACAATGAAACAAACCAGCCAGATCATAGATGGTCTTGGTGGGGTCTTCTGGGGCAAAGCAGTGGGCTCCTTATTGAGCTTAATAGAGCAATAGGTTGTTGATGGTTTTGAGCTTGTACACAGTTGATGTGTAGGGGTGTAACAATACATCGATCCACACTGATATATCAATTAAATGATCAGTTAAATCAAGGCAAAACATAAACATTATTAAGACGATGTATGTTGTGACTTGGTGCTATATAAATAAACTGAATTGAATTACTAATGTATAAAGCATGGTAAGGGTGAAAGAGAGGGTTGTGGAAAATATCAGGCAAAACCTATTTGGAGAGCGTTTCAGCATTGGGACAGCCTTTAAATTGAACAACAGTTACAAAATTTACTGATACAGATACATTTTAACAGCCTGTGTGGGTTGTAGACCATGTATCTGGGTTGTTCTCCAGTGTGAAGGGGGCCTTAATAAATTTATAGGAAATGGTATAGACTTCAGACTTTGTTAATCTGTACAGTTTAAGTGAACATGGTGTACGCTGATAGAAGTTACTTTGTATAGTTTTATCAATATCAAAACATTTTTAGTTTTACTAAGGTAATGTGTGAAGTGATTCTCTGCTCATGTTTACTGTAAAGAGTATCAGTCTTCTTATTTGATTTAATTTCTGCCAGTAATTTTTCTTTGTTTTTCACTCCCTGATTGATTTCCGGAACAGGAATGTTCAGCTATGACGACGTTACAAAACTTTTCTGGTTTAATTCCTCCTCACTGGAGAATGAGGCACAGTACACACTTATTGGAATCGTCCTGGGACTCGCCATATATAACAACTGCATCCTGGATGTTCATTTTCCGATGGTTGTCTACAGGAAGCTCCTGGGGAAAAAGGGGATCTTCTTGGACCTGTCAGACTCCCATCCAGTGTAGTAACATTCTAATCTAATATGCTTTGAAGCACTTAAAATTAGTTCTGCTAAAAGAAGCTCTGACAGAGTAATACTGTTCATGTCACTGCTTTGAATTTACTGTTGCACATCACATCTTTGTCCTGTTGCAGGTTCTGCACCAAAGTCTGAAGGCGTTACTTGAATATACTGGAGATGTTGAAAAGGACATGATGCTCACCTTCCAAATCTCACACACAGACCTGTTTGGAAACCCAGTATTGTATGATCTGAAGGAGGAAGCAGAGCAGATTCCTGTTACCAAGAAGAACAGACAGGTGGGTCAAAAGCTCTGCCTAGTCTTCAATGAGCCTGTGATACATCTACTAAAAATAAAATAATATTACGCAAAATACAGAGTTTCCCCTACCATTGTACAAGAAGAATTAAAAACAATAACTTAATAATAATAAAAATAATAATAATTAGTAATAATAATAATATTAATTAATAATAACAACTTAATATTCATTTAATGCACATTTTTATTAGGAAAAGCTGCACACTCTTAATAAATACTGGTAATGTTTCTGCCGTCAATCATAATTCTGTGTTCAATTATGGGTCTTAAAACCTTATTTTTTGCTTTTTAAAATCACTATCAGTTATTATTCATTTGCTCTTACACTGTATATACTATAAACTTCTGCAAAGTGCCTGCTCAAGCATCTAAAGAAAGCAGGAAAATACAGCAGCTACCTTCAAAATTTATTCATGTATTCATTAACTAATATCTAAATTTTCTACCTTTCGTTTGTGTTTTGTTTCAGTGTTCGTGCTGTATGTGTTAGCTAATCATCTGTGTGACCATTGCAATTTTGATCATTTTAATTAAAAAGTTACAATTTCTAAGTTTTCATTTAGAAGAATCAACAGGAATAGCACATGAAATCTGAATAAATCAGCCCACTGCAGTAAAACCTTTTTATTAGTACGACTGTCAGCCTGTGATGAATGATCACTTCCACACTTAGTACTGTAAACGTACTAAGCAGTAGTTGTTTGAATGCTTATAAAGTATTAGCACTGTTGAGATCATTTTTTTCTTTTGTATGTTTTTCAGCACCTACCTTTGCTAATTTAAGCTTTCTTTAGCATCTGTTTTGCTCATTTAAATGGTTTTAGCATTTTTTTTACTTATTTATCCTAAAAATAGCTTTGATGCTTTTTTACGTCTTACTGTTAATTAAGGTTTTCATTCTTTAAGTTTCATTTTACTGTTTTTATTTTCAGCTTTTCAGCTTTTCTTTAGCTGTTTTTCTGGTACTAATTTGAATGTCATTCTGCTTAAATCATGTTTTGGTGTTCTTTTTAGCTTATTTCAGCTTAATTCAGCAAATGTGCTCCTTCGGTTTTTTTTCTCTGCTAATTTTAGCTTTACTGAGCTACTTTTCAGCTAATTTTAGCTTTTTCAGCTTTACCATTTGGTGATAATTTCAGCTTGTTACTATTTAATTCAGCAAACGTGCTCTTTCAGCGATGATCATTGTTAATATCACAAAATAAAAGGTGAAGGTCACAAGTTAATAATTTTTCTGCACGTTTTAGCTTATTTTGTCTAAATTCCAGCTTTATTATTCTTTATATTTTGTTTGTAAATTCACCCTTTTGCTTTTTGCAACTTCTTTCTGGTAGTTTCATTTTTTTGTTTATTTTTAAGCTACATTTTTGAAAATATTTACTATTTTCTGTTAACTTTAGCCACATCTCTGCTCTGTTCATCTTTTTTGACACATTTTTGCAGTTTTTTTATTACTGTTTTTTTCGTTTTGTTTCCCAAAATAACTCAGCTGTTCAAATTTAACTCTCAATAATAATTTTGATATTAAAACTTCTCAGCTTGACTTTGATCTTCCCGTGTTAAGCATTCACACTGCATTTTTGCAGAAAATGCTAATTCTGTAGTTTTTGTGAGTTACTTTCTGTTCTTTGGTTTCAGATCTTTTTCAGGTAAAATATTCTCAAGTCAGTGACTACAGTGTAAATGTAGAACTTCATCTGATGAGGTTGCTCTTTAGACTAAAATGTACATTTCTGGACAACAACAAAACAGGAGCATCAGAGAACAGAAAATGACCTAAAAATGAGTCCTTCTGTTATTTTCATGTTTGTATGCTCTGTAGGTTGTTTCAATTATAAATACAGAAGAAACTAAATTGAAGAAGCTACAGAAAGTTGCTTTTGGATACATTTTAAGCTTTTGTCATTTTGTGTCTGTTCACAGGAGTTTGTTGATCTGTATGTGGAATACATCCTGAACAGAAGTGTGGAGAGACAATTCAAAGCCTTTAAGAAAGGTTTCCTGATGGTCACCAATGAGTCGCCTCTGAAATATTTGTTCAGACCAGAGGAAGTGGAGCTGCTTATCTGTGGGAGCAGGGTGAGAAAACACATCTCTACCTACAAAACCACAAAAAACACTTGGAGGTTTTTTAAACATGCAACAAAAAACTTATTAATTCAGTAAAACTTTGATTTGACAAATAGATTATCCTTGTTTCTCTACTCCAACACACCTGACTCAGTGATTAGTTCACCTCTTCAAGTTCTGCAGAAGCCTGTTAAACACCTGTTCATTCAAATCATGTGGGTTGGAGCAGAGAAACCTCTAAAACATGCAGGACCTTCAGGGTCCAGAACTGGACACTCCTGCTCTAACTGAATCTACAGTTTGGTGTTTTCAGCACAGAGAAACAACAAAGTTGATAAGGTTCACAAGCAGCAGTGTTTCTGAAGATCATGCCAATAATAGAACAATCAAATGGACTTTATTTGTAAAACACATTTTACATACCAAGAGCTAACCAAAGTATTGCACAATAAAGCCAGTAATCAGTAATAATAACTAGTGAGTATAAAAGAAGCATTAACCAGCATCATTCAGAACAAAAATTAGCTCCTGCTCATGAATTTGTGAGAAAATTCATATTTAGTTTAGCTTATCCAATTGAAAATAGCTAGAAATGACGGCAATATAATTTTACAGACAGAAAATAAATTAAAAATAGTTCAAATTCTCCTATTTATTTTCCAATTCAACACAGTATAGCTGTTTAGCATGCAGCCAGAGTGCTAAGTTCAAAATATATATGTATATATATATGTATGTATATGTAAAACTGATTAGAACATGGGTTCCCTTTCAGTCGATTCACTCGGTACAACACATAAGTATGGGACACCACGCCCTGCGTGTCCTGGCTGAAGCCA
>JARVJO010000227.1:27438924-27449595 GCA_031762555.1 Cynodonichthys magdalenae
AAGCGGAAGGAGGTTCTTAAAGAGACAGAGACCAATTTCAAGGTGTTTAGAAACGGATATGATGAGAAGTAAAGTTTTTTTTTCTATATAAACAGCATTTTAACAACAATTAACGTGACATAATTACGGTATAGAATTTAAATATATGCCTAAGAAACACATAATATTGCTCCTTTAACACAAGATAGGCTATTGTTAGTGTGGTGGGTGAATTATAAGATAAGATAAGATAATCCTTTAATAGTCCCACAGGTGGGAAATTTAGGTTGTCAAGGCAGGAAGTGGACAGTACAGAAATCAGAGCAGCATGTACAAAACATTAAAAAATAAAATCAGAAAAGCAACAGCATGGTGAAAAAGCACCATGTTACATCAAAAAAATAAAATTATATACATATATAAATAAAAACATACCTACATATACACTCAGAGGTACACATAAATACTGTACAAAACATGAAAAACTGGCAATAAATATGTATTGCCGTGCTTACAGTGGATTAACATTTTTAATTGCAATTCATCTCAAAATATTTTTTTTAGAAACATGTTGTGTTTTGTTTGTAAATAGTACCCAAGTATTGAACCAAATAGTGAGACAGGAGACAGACTACGGATGAAAAAGGTAAGTTTATTTACAGTGTAGCACTCCGGAACAAGCTGTAAGGGAAAATGGTTTCTTAGTTTGTTGTTGGCTCTGAGGAGGAGGTTAATGATTAATGTATGTCTTTTCTTACAGGTCATCGCTGGCATGGAGAGGAGACTCGTGGAGGCTGCTTACAGGCGAGTTCTTGGGAAAGATCTGTATCCTGGTGAAGGTCTTTCTCTGCAAGTTCCAGTTTGTTTGTGTTGGAAAGAGGCAGGGCGGAGGAGGACACCAAAAGTCCACTTTGGAATCCAGGAAGATAAAGTACGATAGGTTCCAACAGGAAGTGGAAACCGGATGTCAGATACTTCGGCTCGAGGGTTCAGTTTTCTGGACACAGGTAAGCAAAGAACACAGAGGTTACACAAACCATTAGTTCAACGCAACTGCCTAGGCTGTCATACACACACAGTACCAAGGTTACTGAATATTCCAGCTCAGATGGATCTCAGAAGGCAGCTTAAATACACCAGGATCTCATCAGGGAAACAGCTCACAGGTGAGTCCATCCAAAACTCCAGCTATGCCAGTTAGAACACTGCAAACACTAACACCCACAGCAGCAACAGCCAAAAGCTCCACAAAACAATCACTCTATGGCTGAATGCGTTTGTTTGTATGTTGCAATACATGTGTGACACACTGTACATTTTTTCTTTTGTTTTTCATTTAACTTCTTATTTCTTATTGTATTTTTGTCGTGACAACAGGAGCCTCATCTATCTTTCGTTCCTCATAATACTAATTTGGAATGACAAAAAAAATCATTGAATTCTTGATTTAGTTTCGTTATTCTGCACAAAATTTAACTGACTCGAATATGTTTAGAGCATTTTAGGTACTGTTTTATATAAAAAAAGGGTCATTTTCAAAAACTTTAAACAAATAAGTCAAACCAAGCCAGTCTTACTTTTCCTTGTTTCTTTCACACGCTGGTCTGCAGAACCTCCCTCTGTTTGTTTACCCTGGTTTTAAACTGAAGTTATATTCCAGGCCTGAACTGTGAGACAGTTTAGCTTTGCAGCTCTTACAGATAACTTTACTTCATTGAAGCCGGCCGTCGGGAAAAGTTTTAAAATAAAAAATACCCTGAAGAATCCGGTGGATTCAGGCTTCCTCACCAGCTGCAGCTTGAGTTCTGCATGTGAGCGGCAACAACAAAGGCTCTCATTGGATGAGACGCGTGATGAAGTCTGTCTAAAGCCAATAGTGATCAAGATCCCGCCTCCCCACAGCGACTACTGGGTTTGTGTGTGTCTGTGTGTGCGTCTTCATAGACAGCTCAGAGAACAGACGGAGAAATATAAAAAAAAGTGGGTTAACGCGCATTAAAAAAATTATCGCCGTTAAGCGTCGGCCACGTTAATGCATTAATAACGTGTTAACGTGCCCAGCACTAATCACAATATATCGTATCGTGACACCTGTGTCATGATATGTGTCTTATCACATAGCCCTACTTAACAAAGAGGGCAGCGTTTATTTATAAATCCATTCAAATGTTTTATTACAAAAAGACCAACCCGTCACTGTAAAGACAGGAAATAAAGACGTCAAAACAAAACTACCAGTAAAGTTACTGAATATGTTAGCAGAGTTTACCCAAAATCTTTTTCCCTCAGATGTTTTTCCTCTGATCAAACTTTTCTTGTTTGTTGGCATAAAAAAAAAATCTGTCCATTAAAAGTTTACATGCTCTGGTTTGGATTTAATTATGGGACCAACTGTCAAGGAAACAAGAAAGTGATTCATTTTGTGCCCACTGTTCTGGTATTCAGATAACCTCTGCTGGCTTAATCAGTTGGCCCGCTTTAGTGTGAGAAGCAGAGTTCACAGTGAAACACAAGGTATTGCATTAAATCCACAGACAGCTCTCTGCTGCTTACCCTTAGGTCAAGAGGTGACAGCTCAAAGACGGCTTTAAATCATGAGAACTGCTTTACCTTCCAGTGGAGCTGCAGAGACGTACCTACATTAAGTCAGTAAAGTCTGAGGATTTATCCGGATCTGAACGCTTCCCTGCGCCGCGCATATCAATGTCCTGGACTCCACGTTCAGCCCAACGGGCTGCGATGTGTGGGGAGGTGAGTGGCAAAGGCCAAACAAACAGCACCGCTTCCCACCTCGCATTACTTCTTTGAGGTTATATTGTTACAGAACACACACACACACTCACACACACACTCACTCACACACCTACAACCAATAAGTCCAAACTGCATCTAAACAGCAGCCACTGATTTCTGTGATGTCAGGAAGTCAAACTCATTTTCATGTATAGAGAATAAATAATCAGTATCTGAAACACAGAGACACCTTTAGTTAAATAAATGAACTGTATTTAGATAAACTAATACTTTTTATCAGTTAATGAAACATTATTTGAATAGAAAAATATTCTAAACTGAACATAACGTTTTCATAAATAAAAGTCTGGGTAGATTTAAAGCGGTCACACCTCACAGTGTTTTATTTGATTTTCTTTCTTTCAGATCAGATGATTCATTTTTGTCTAACAGGTGTATAGTTTCCATGGTGACCCTAATAAGCAACTTGCAGCAGCTTTAACATCTGTCTAGATCAGGGATGAGCAACTAAAACTTTTTTTGTTGACACTACCAGAGGACCACGTACTGCTGCACAAATACATTTTAAATCTGTCATTTTAAAAATGCTTGCATGTTTATTAAACCATCATACAGTGCAGCAACTTTACATATTTCATGCTAAAACACATGTAGAACAGTTGTACTCATGTTTAATAAATATGAATAGAAAACGTTTGAAGCAAACTTTAGAAAGCTGAAGTAGAACGACAAAAGATGACTTGACGTCAGACTCCTGTGTGGTTCTGGTGAAAAGTCTGTTTATGTTTTTGTGACTTCAGTAAACGTCTCATATTTAGCTTTGTGCACCGTGTTGTAGTGGAGACTTGTATTAAAATCCTTCATGAACAGATAGTCTACATCCATTTCACCTGAAACATGATTGAATCTGTCCAGTTTTCTTTCCTTCATTCTTAGCCATGGCTGAACGTCTCCTCTTCACTGGTAGAGAAGATGAGCACATGGCACATTTCAGTGCCACAGAGACGCTTAAAAATTCTAAAAGTTATTCTAAGAGCTGCCTTGAAACATTAAATTTCATTGGTGGGTTGGACAGAAGTCACCCGCGGACTGGATGTGGCCCACAACCTGCCCATACCTGGCCTAGATCATGGCTCTCATTGTATACAACACAATATCAACATTTTGGATGGATGGATGCATTTATACTTTTCAATACTTCTTCAGAAATTTCCATATTTTTTCATGTTTCACGTGTTTTTATCAGATCAGAACTGTGGACCAGCCTTCTTATGTCAAAGCTTCTGGCCATGTGAAGAAATCCAAACCACAGCGTTTAAGTGTAGAACAACACAGAGCGAGAACCACACGATGTTAGTGTTGAGTTGTTTCCTCATACACTGGGTACACGTGAGGACGAACTTTAAGCCAAACAGCTACATTAACAGAACCCAGTGATTTGAGAGGTGCGTACTCACTGATGAGTTGTGGTGAGCAGCTGCTGTCTTTAATTCTGACCTCTCCCACTTTCTGACAGGGAATTCCCATGGGAGGAGCGTTCAAGTTTCAATTTATGACATGTAAGTGGGAAGTTCCCACTTCCAAGTACAACTGGGCCGCAGGAAGAAAATGTACCAAAATGAGGTTTTAGGGCCTTTCCCAATCAGTGGCTCCTCCCTCGCCCTACTCACTAAGCGTGCCCATGGAGGGTTGGCCATATTAAGTCCCATCTGGAACCAATTACGTACGAGTGGGAGTGGCTTATAAGGCCCTCCACAGCGAGTGAGAACCTTACGCTCACTTTAGCAGCACGTGCAGCACCAAATAATGGTCGGCATGAAGGACGGGATGTAAAAATGTAACACAGAACCCTGGTACATTTTTAAAAAAGAAGAAAGGTAAAAAAGAAAGAGAGTAAATAAATGATTAAAAAAAATGTTAAAACTGCAATTGTTTTGACAAGTTATCACATTGTTTGTTACAAATACAGTCATATCTGAAAACTCTTTAAAATGTGGGCCTAATGAAATATTTTCTAGGGTCTATTGAAAAAAGCGTCTTCTAGATCAGTGGTTCCCAAACTTTTCAGCTTTTGACCCTCAAAATACCAGCAGCAGAGACATGAGCCCCCAACTGTTGTTGAACGATAAACATTGTTTTCACGTAAAGCAACAAAAGCATAGTAACAATATACATTATGCTATTTTTGTCCATTTTAAGTTCCTTAACCTTACTATTTTGTAACAAAAAAGACAAAAAAATTAGTTGTTAGTTGTCATTTTCTAATATACTGTAGTTATTTCAGAAAATCTTTTCAGGACCCCACCTTTGGGAACCACTGTTCTAGATGATCCTATAGTGTTCGTTCTCCAGCAGCTGGTGTATCATGGCAACAGTTGCAGCCAGAGCTTGGACTGCTACCATGGTGACGACAGCTTCCTGTTCCGGTAGTGTGAGGAGAGGTCGTCTCAAAAGCAGAGGGTGGATAATTAGACCCTCAGCACCATCAAGGGGACTCAGTTCAGCTGGGAGGGGACTTCACAGAGAGTGTAGGAGCCACTGACTGGGAAAGGCAGTTACACAGTGAATTTCACCAGCTACTTTTGAACCCAGTGCAGCTCCACCTAGTGGTGGGATGCTGTCATTTCATGGGCAAAATAATCAACATGCATTATGGGAGATGTAGTTTACTGCTGGCTTTAAAACAGCAAATTTTACGACATTAATACATCTTTAAAGCTCTTGTGGGCCACGTAAAATGCTGTGTTGTGTGTTTGACACTTGCATTAGAAGGTTGTTCTGAAATGAAGCGAACAGCTGCTGGCTGGGCTGTATAAATCGATTTAAAACTTCACACATTTCAAAAGTTCCTGTTTAAAATTCGTGGAGCGATCCAGTCTCTTCTTCAGAGTCTGAAATTTATTTATTTCAACATATCGAGAAGAAAGTAGGTGGTGAACATTTTATCATGCGAGCACTTGTAAATAAGTAAATATTTCTTTCCTCTTTTTTTTTGTTAATAAAACTTTAAAATGTTCTGTGTTTCAGAAGTTCAACTGAGCGGAGAACCCAGAATGCACTGCGGAAACTTGAGCTAAGCCAAATCCCCACAACACATTAATAGATATTCATACTTATTTATGCTGAATGACTTCTTACATCCTGAGTCATGGAACTGAACGTGGTGATGGACCCTGGTGTTGAACACAGCTGCTGTTGAAGAAGCTGTAAATCATGTTTATTTAACACCACGTTGGTGTTGGAACTGATTGTTTTGACTAAACACTTCGAAATAATTGTTTTGTTTTCAAACAGCTCTTTTCTTGACATTTGCTCTGAGAAATGGGTTTGATAGTTTCCCTCCTAAATAAAGAAAAGAAAGGGCTCAAAAAGCTGAGACATTTATTTATAATCCAGTTCTGAAAGTCTTACAATCTGGATCTAACCTTGAGGACAGCTCATCATTCTGGCTTCAAGCAGGTTCCTCTGAGACCCTCTGACCTGAAAGTAGCTGTGAAAAATAAGATTCACTGACAATCAGTCAATCAAGTTGGATTATTTCACCTTTCATACAAAACAAACTCAAACAAAAACAACAAAACAAATATATATTAAAACCAGACCAAAAGGACTTTTAGTCAAAGTTTAAAAGGGTCTGGATCCTGGACTCTCAGATCCTCCACCAGGCAGTTCCACAGCTACAAAAGTTCTTGTTCTGCTCTGAGGAACATAAACCAACATCTCTCTGATGTAGAGCTTTGAAAACCTGTTAAAGATTTTTAAAACTTCTTTCTAACCTGAACAGGACTTAACAGGACTCATGAGTTCTCTCTCTGGTCTTTGTGTCTCTGTTGAGTTACCTGGAGCTGATTTATTACAGGCTCTGTGAGATGTTCTACAACAGGACAGTCCTGTTCAGAGGACTTCTGCTCCCCAACCCTGGTCCTAGTGGGCCAACATCCTGCAGGTTTTACCTGTTTCCCTGCTTCAAATCAATAAATTACCAACTCTGAGTCCTCAGGTTGAGCAGAAACAAGTCAGTTTATTTCAGTCAGCTGTGTTGAAGGGGATGGGAAGTTCAGCTCCCAGCTCTAAACTTGTTATCTGGGGCCTCATATTATAGATTAACTTGTCAAACATTAATGTTTTGTCTTGATAAACCATTTTTCACATCAAGTGTTATTTTGTGAGAACTCTTATAATTGCTGAATTTTGTGTATTTGTTATGTTACAAAAGCATCATTCTTACTTTTATTGAATATTTTATTCAAATTTTTATTTTTTATATAATAGATCAAGTATGCTGGTTTATGAGGGGAGAGAGAGATGTCCCACGATTGTCATGTCTGGTCCCCTCTTTGTTTTCATATGATCCAGTATCAGGGTGGGCACTTCTGGTCCTGGAGGACATGGTTTAGTTGTTTCTCTGCTAAAACACACCTGATACAGTGACTGAATTACCTCTTCAAGTTCTGCAGAAGCCAATTAATCACCCATCCATTCACACCAGCTGTGATGGAGCAGAGAAACAAGTGAAACATACAGGATGATGACCCTCGAGGACCACGTTTGCCCACCCATGTCTTATATCCTTGCATGTGATTGGTCACAAACCAGTGAAAGGAAAAAAAAAAGGGTAGTCAGCTCTTCTGATTCACTCCAGACCCGTCACTAACCAGGATCTGTTCTGTCCTGACTGAGTCCTGTTCAGATGAGAACCTGCTTAGACCGGTCTCGTCTCTGAGATGTTCTGCTTGATGTTTAAAATGTGATAAATTGTTAAAAATGTAAGAGCTGGATGTTCTCGACTATGTTTTATTATTCAGTTGCATTTCACAGGACTGAGGTTCTCACTTTCCCTGTGTGAGTACCAGAGGCTAGTTTAAGAATTTAAACCGGAGCTATTTGACCCCTGCATGGGGGCTCTGACAAGAACCAGCTAAAAGACCACATCCCAGAATGTACAGGTCTTCACTTCAAAGGTGGGTATAAAGTGGGCCGAGGTGGGCAACAAAATAACGTACATGGCTAAAAATGCAGTTTTGTCATGCAAATGGTAATCTAGTTCACTTTTAATCAATCAATAAAATAACCCTATATATATAAAATTACAGTCCCCTCCAAAAGCATCAGAACAACAAGTCAAGTTTTCTTGTGTTTATTGTTCACTGAAGACATTTGGGTTTAAAATCTAAAGATGAGAGTTCAGAATGTCAGCTTTTATTTCCTGGTATTTACATGTAGATGTGCTAAACAACATAAGACATATCACGGTTTGTATTAGTATTTTTAGGTGAGCAAAAGTAAAGGAGCAAATAATCTTGAAGTAAATAACATTTAATATTTGGGGGTCTAACCCTTGTTTGTAATGACTGCCTCAATCCTGTGACCCATCATCACCAAACTGTTTCATTCTTCATCTGTGATGCTGTTCCAGGCTTTTACTGCAGCTTCTTTCAGTTCTTCTTTGTTTCGGGGGGTTTCAGTTTCCTCTTCAGGGGGTGAAATGCTCTATTGGGTTCAGGTCAGGTGATTGACTTGGCCAATCTAAAAGCTTCCACTTTTCCCCTTGATGAAGTCCTTTGTTTTGTTTGAGCTTTGACTCATTTTCCTGCTGCATGATGAAATTCCTCCTGATTAGTTTGGATACATTTCTCTGTAAACTGTCAGACAAAATGTTTCTGTACTCTTCAGAATTCATTCTGCTGCTATCATCAGTTCCATCATCAATAAATATTAATGAGCCTGTTCCAGAAGCAGCCATGACATTACCTGCACCGTGCTTCAGACCATCAGCAGTTTCTTCTTTCTCCACACATTGGCCTTTCCATCACTTTGGTAGAGATTAATCTTGGTCTCATCAATCCAGAACGTTTGCTGCTCATCTCTTTACTTTGCAATTTTCAATCTGTTGTTCTGATTCTTATTACTGATGAGTGGTTTGTATCTTTGTGTTGTTCTCTGTATTTCTGCTCTGAGTCTTCTTCCAACAGGGGATTGTGAGACCTTCACCTCTGAACTGTGGAAGTTGTTGGTGATGTCACTTATTGATGTTTTGTGTTTTTTATTCACGGCTCTCTCAATATTTCTGTCATCAACTCCTGTTGTTTTCTTGGCCGACCTGGACGTCTCTTGCTCAGTACACCAGTAGTTTCTTTCTTCTTCAGGTTTTTCCAAATTGTTGTGCTTCTATGCCCAATGTTTGTCCAATGGCTCTGATTGATTTTCCTTATTTTCTCCCATAGACAGCTCTCTGGTCTTCATGTTTATCCTCTTTATCAAGAAAACACTACTTTATATGCTTAAACCCAGTCATACGGAGCTATTTAATGTTTGAACATCAACCTTAAAGGCAACACCTGGTCAATAAGACACACCTGTCAGTCATATGTTCCAATAGCTCACTTGAAAAATGGGTGGGTTCAGAAAGAGGGTGGTTTGTTCTGAGTTGTTTAACACATCTACATGTAAATACCAGGAAATAAAAGCTGAAATTCTGAACTCTCTCATGCTCATCTTTGGATCTTAAACCCAAATGTCTTCAGACTACATATGTGTGTTTGTGTTGATTTGCAACATTCAGAGATGTTAAGTTTATAATTTACCACACTAAGAAACAAACATCTTGCAGATGATGGAACAAAGATATGTCTAAATGAACTGTATGTTGTCTTTGTACATCTCATATGCAGTTCACAGCATTTTCCATGATTTTGTTATTTTATCTGTGTGTTTGCAAACTCACAGACTTTGCAGACATATCATGCTTTTAAATCTTTTTTCACATTGAAATCATTCAGTTGGGTCTATATAAAATGAAACTGTCCTGTTTTAGTTTGAATTCCTCCTTATTGTTTCACCCCTGTTCTGAGGTGTGTCGCAGATCAACTCATTTTGAGGCTGTGTCTTTAAATCTAAACATGGTGCTTCATGTCCCGCCCCCTCCAGCGTCTAGACTGGTCCATTCCAGTTTGACAGAGGGGTTTATGACTATATAGCTGCACAGAAACTTTTTATTTACAAATTAAAAGATGTCAACAGAAGACTTGTCCAGAACAGAACAAGTTGAAAAATATGACTCAAACAGAATAAAAAGGTATCTTTAAGACACTAAATTCAACTTTTCTGCCTCCTAGAGACCCCAAGTTCACAATTTAAAGGCTAAAAAGTGGATTTTAAATGATATGCCCTATTTAACCTGTAGTCTACCAGAGGACATTTGGGTTTTGGGCTCGCTTAGACCTTAGACTTAAATCATTAAACCTGTTAGGTCAGGAACCGGCCAGCTCTAGATTTCCTGGACCCTCCATCAGCCCGATGATAAACCAGGTTAACTGCTGAAGTATGACCTCACCGCGGTTAGACTCTGGATAATCAGCTGCAGAACAAGAAGAGGATTTCATCCACGGTTCACACTGAGACGGCTTGGAGCTGCGTCTCAGAGCGATCTCAGCTCTGCAGAGAGCAACACCGACTTACTGATTACATCACTGCCTTTAGCAAAGTCAAGGACGCACAAAATCAATGTTCCTGATGCAAATGCACAGTGGGATCTCACTTAAAAGCTAATAACATTAAGCTCAGAGTGCTGCGGAGTCAGCCCACATTGTAATGTTATGTAAATCTGACCGTATGACAGCTTCATTTAAACCTGACTGTGTGAGACTCTGGACCATGTTGCTCCCTCGTGCTGCCCTCCGCTTCCCGGTAAATAATTCAGGCAATAAGTCTGCGCATTGGAAGAAGACGTTCAGAAATTGCCAAAGCAGGCGAGTGGATGGTGGGTTTCTAACGCAGAGGAAGAAATAGGAGGGTACATCATGTTGGCTGGAGGCTCCATCACTCATCAGGATGTTTGTAAACAGCAGATTTATGGGCAGTAAAGCAAGTCGCCGACTAATCTGCTGGTGTGTGTGTGTGTGTGTGTGTGGGGGGGGGGGGGGGGGGGGTTCCACTCTC
>JARVJO010000227.1:27449695-27461523 GCA_031762555.1 Cynodonichthys magdalenae
AATGGAAGTCAATGCAAGGTCCCCATAAAGATAGCTGTACTAGACCGTGCGTGTGTGTGTGTGTGTGTGTGTGTGCGTGTGTGTGTGTGGCTGCACGATTGCACCACTGCTGATATTTGGTGCAGTATTTCAAATATGCATTAACAGTTTGGAATTTTTCATAATTTTAGCGGACTGCAAAACTTTGTCAACACCTCCAGGATTTACAGAGGGGAGAATTTAAATAACACCATCTTTCATCACACACACTCCCAGATACATACGCACATGCATGTTTGTTGCAATAAAGTTGGGCCTCCGTACATGTAGTCGCTCACCCCTAGTCGACAAAACTGCAGTGCAGAAGCAAGGTTATGTTTCTAACAACTGGTCAAGGAAGTCAAAAGAAAATGAAAATAAAAAGTAATTAAATTTTTTTTTACCACAATTAGTGCAGTTTTGTTATCTAACATAGCTTAATTTAATGTAATGTCGGGTTCACACAGCAAAATAACTGCCAATTTTTGGCCTTTTCGCAATCTTAAGGACGCCCCGATTATCGTGATAGTTCTAAAGATAATCTTACGGGATATTCCTGCTGTGTGTGGTGTGTCATGATTGATTTATTCAGCTCAAAAGGACGTTGGGACCACTCAAATTGCGGATATTGAACCTGTTCGATTGTCTTGGTCCAATATCCCTGTGTGTGTGGTGTTACCTGAGAACAAATGAGCTAGAGCCTGTTTATTGTGACGTCTAGTCAATCAGGAAGCAAGGCAACGAAAACACAGAGAGGAATCAAAAATACAGAAGACAAAACAACTGACATGGTGAGCCAGAAAGTCTGGTAGACACCAAAGACAGGTTTTTGTTTTTTTCTTCTCTGTTAAAAATAGTCCAAACTATCGTCATTGCTTCTTCCTCGTTTGCCATGTTTATTCACTCTGAACTCACGTTTGATCTGAGGTTTTTTGAGATTTCCCATCTGATATCTGAATGTTTGTAAGACCCAACCTGGAGAATCTACGATTTTTTATTGTCATGTGTGGAGTCCCTCAGTTTTTGAAAATCAGCTGACAGTTTTAAAATCTTGCCATGTGAACCAGGTATTACACACCCTATGATGTGTGCTGCACAAGTGTGCTTTAAATAAGAAGATTTTGGACACTGAGAAAAAGTGCAATTAAAGGTGCATTAATGTAAAGTAGCCATTTGCCATGCTGAAAAAATAGCTTCACAGACAAACCTGACACTGATTCAACCAGTTGAATTAGCTGAGAAAAAACACTGAGAGGCTCAGACAGTGCTGATGGTGCACTGAACTGACCTCACCCCTGCAGTTTGGCATGTTCACCCTGTGTTCATTGCTGAATCACTGAGTGGCAACTGGAGGAGTGTTTTCACAGAGTTGACCTTTCTTTTGCTGCACAGCTTCAGTAAAATGTAGTGCCTGCACAGCCTTGTTAACTAATACCGTATGGTCATAAACATGCAGCTTTTTGTGTCATCCAGTCAACTGTCAAAATTAAATTAAAATTAGGATTACGGCATGTAGTATAATATTTAATGTTTGTAATTTGTTTCCTGCAATCAAACCACAATGAAGGGTGTATTGTTGCTATTATACAGTTAATAGAACTTATTTTTATGAAATAAAAATCATTAAAATAATTAGGAATCCCTTTACCACTTTTTATCTGTCCTATCCCTTTTTGTTTCTCTCTTGTTAATTAACCCACAGAGATAATGTCTACCTGACAACAGTGTAATTCATTAATGCATTAGAAAGGAAAAAAAGGCCACCTCCCAGGTGTATTGGAGTAGCGTATGTGTGTGAGTTTTGTTTGACAGGGCTATTGTGTTAATGGAGCTTTGAGAACGTAACACAGAAAGGAAAGTCCCAGGATTCCTCTATACATTAGTAAACTTTTCAGGAAACACACTCTGTGACACACACGCAGTATAGTTCTCTTTGCAAAAGCTCTTTTATGCAGAATAATAAAGGCAAACACTGAAAGTAAGTTAAGCAAGACAAAGGTTTAACCTATGATAAGCATTTAATATTTACACATTAATTAAAAAACTTCTTTATACATAAACAAATTAGGCCATTGGTGTATTCAAATGAGGGCATGCGTGTGTTCACAAGGTTTTGTATTGTGCCTGCTTCAAATGTAATTATAAAAACAAAGCTTAAACTCTGAGGGTGGGGGCATCTGTGTGCTTTGCAAATTGTAAAGCAAGATTATTGTACTATGCTTATTGATGAGACTGAGAGACGGTTGAAGTGGGTATATGAGCAAACAACAACTTAAAACTCCTATTGTATGACTGAACAATGCCTCGAGCCTCCAAGATCGCCGTTAGTGTCATCTCAAAGTCAAAGTGGAGGTGGCAAAATAATATGGAGTCAAGGAACAAAGAATGCTGACACAATGGAATAAAGACCTATTAAGATCCATGAATAGAAGGTGATTAGTAATTCGGGAGAACGTTTGCCAGTTAAACCCACATCAAATTACATGTGCACTTTGCACACACACCAAAGACCTGAATAAAGACAATTTGCTGTGTATATATTCTATATTAGGCCATAATGAGGATTTGGGATTAGACAGAAATACCAGTGCTTATAGCTTGTTATGGAGCTTAACCATCTTGGCTCAACTTTCAAGCATTAAGTGGAGTAGGAGCTGAAACAATGAATACACAATTACCACCGGTTGTGACAGAGCTATTACTTTTATTTTATATTTATTGGCATGCAGTGACCAACAAAATAAATAAATAAAGTCCTTTTTTATTAAAGTTACATTTGGTGAAACTACATTCAATATGGTGTGGTATGAGGGAAATTAAGGAAATTAAGACTATTGCACAACCAGTTGCTACATTCTTGTAGCAGGACTCTACATCTATTCCAGCTTTTGATCTGATTAATGACAGGCCGGCCGCGGTAACTGAGAGCTCGGCGCTGGCAAATAAAAAGGAGACTATTCAACTGCGTTACCATTGGAGAGGCTAGCGACTAGCATGGATAAGCTGGCATTCATTGTGCCGGCCTATCATTAATCAGATTAATAGCTGGCTAAGGAATAGATATAGCCTCCTGCTACGAGGATGTAGCAACTGCTGGTTGCGCAACAGTCTAAATTTCAACCACCTATGCCGTGCCATGTTTCAAATGGTGTCCATGATTCATGAAAGGTTCTGGTTAAAAAGTTGTTTTTTGAATAAAAAAATATTAACATCACCTCTCAACATTGTATTTGCTTCTTTTTGCTTTAAGTGTATTTAAGCATTTGCACATTTTCTTTGATTGGTTTGTGTTTATAATAACGTGTGCCTTAATGCAGTTAAGAACCATTTTTTACAGGGTTCAATCCAATCCTTACGCTTTATGCTTCCAGTATCATAATCTCAAAGAGCTGATTGTTTTTCAAAATATGCTACATGCTGACCTCAGTTTTCTGAACTTCAACATAAATTGTATCTGCTGTTTTGACTGGAAAATAGTCAACTTGTATATGTGTGTAAGATCATGTGCATTCGTGGGTGAAACCACAAGTTCATGGCTAAAATGGAAACTGTTTTTACAACTTCTTGTTTTGTCTGTAGGCAGACCTCGAGACTGTGTTTATACAAGATCAATCAGTCAATTGTTACAAGACAAGAATGGTAAAAATGTTTACTGAACCTTCAGGTTCACTGAGGGGAAAAAACTGTAAACGTGTTACATATTGATACAATCTGATGCTGAATCTAAACTGATTTGCTGATTGAAAACTTAATGCCAAGGATTTAAGCAAAGTTATTGTGCAACATGTGCAGCTCATATTATGTTATTTCCTCTGAACTACTACCACACTCAGGTTTAGTTTAATATCTGTAATTAATGCCTGAGTTACAGCCATTTTTGTTTTTAAGATCAGTTAGCTTTGACAGCTATCTTGATTTGGGTATTGAACTGGCAAACAATGGCATCAGAGCAAAAACAATAAGACCTTCTCTCCTTCTAAAAAGGAAGGGTGACTAAAATATGTAAGGACAACAGTCTACAGAAATAAAGTAATTTTGTTAGAAGAAATTGAGAGATAAAAAGTGCTAAAGCAGTTGGGGCTGCGATATTCCAAACACAAATAGGAGAATTTCCATAACCGGTCACCAAATTTAGTTGTTAACAATGCCAATGAGCATTAATTATTGCCTTTATTTTATTTTTCCCCCTTTTTTTTACAAAAAGCATGTTTGAGAAAAATATTTCCCAAAGAATCATTTAATGATGTAGAAATTGTGTTAGAAGCATAAAAAATTTAAATGAAAAACATGAAGAAAATGTGTATTCTGACAGCAACTATGGCTTTAATGCAAAATTTTTAAAACATATTTTGGGCTTTCAGTTAGCACTCGTGTTGGGAATAACTCTCAGCTTTTACCACACCAAATTATAGCAAAAAAATCTATAAAATTGGCTCTGTTTTGACAATTTATGTGATTGCAGGAAATAAAAATGTTCCACATGAAAGATTTTTTTCTTAAGTAAGAGTATTTCAAAGCAGTAGAATGTGATTTTTAAAATAATGGCTTAGTTTCACTGACTTTGTCCAACTTACTTGCTTTTATTTTTTATTTTAAATAATAACTTCTACAAAAATGTAATCACTTCAATCAATTTCATTTAGATGCAAACAAACATTTGTCTCTGTCCAAATAATTTGACTACACTGCGATGGGACATTTACAATTTCCAAAAGTAAGTCAACTCTTATGATGGTCAACTAAATGGGTAGAGTTGTTATTGTCTGCTGATTGCTGACCATTAACCACATCAAGAAAAAAAAAAGTCACATTTTTAGTGTGTGAAAGGTATGTGTATAAACTGTATTGATATGTGACACAATGGTACCAATTAATTCAATGGCTCTGTATAGCATAATATTTTATAATGACATAAAATCAAATTTTGTTCAAAGAAAAATCAATCTTTTGATATGCTATAGAGAAATAGTCTCTTCTGGAGAGGACGTGGAGAAAACACTGAATGAACAGTGCGTGAGTGAGTGTGTCTCAGGCATATATTTGTGTTTGTGTGTTAAGTAATGGGAAAGAGGGAAATGGAATAAAATGTTCAGACCACTGGAGCTGAAAACTACCCATACATTGGTTTGATAAACAGCACGAAAGGCCACTGTGGTACATAGCTCAAAGTAGTTTCTGTGTGTGGTGTGTGTGTGTTTGTGAAGGAGAGACAAAGCAGGGGTGTCCATATGATTGTGTGTATCAGGAATGAAATTGAAAAAAAATGAGAATTCCTTTGTGGTGGAGTGTGTTTGTATGTGCTGAACATCAGCTAAAGTGCAAAATCAAAGGAGATTGGGTGTATTGTAGGCATTCATGCATTCAAACAATTCTACACGTAATGTACGTGTTCAGAAAACCCCAGAGTAAACACCCCTCACTCTGCTTTAATTCTACTTTTTTCCGTTTAATGTTTGCATTTTCAGTTCTGCTCCTTTGAAAACAAAAAATTGAGATCACTAACCAACCTACAATAAAATGAAAACACAGTCAAGAGTGATCTAAAGTGGGTTGGGTATTGCTTGTAAGATATGGAAGAAACAGGGGCCATATATGAAGTAAATAGAGTGTATATTACAATACAGAAAGAAACTAGCTAAACTAGATAGAAAGGTATTGCATGTTAAACTGTGTATGGGAGAAAAGGGTAGCATGTGTTCTGAACTTTCTCATCCCCCTTTTAACACTTTCTTTTTACAATTTATTTTGTCTTTGATACAAACTTTCATTTCCAAAAACAGAACTTTATTATTTCTTATAGCAACACAGCTTTTCTTTATTTACAGTCTGTGTGCTTTGTCGTATATATTCATCTTGATGTCTCATGACCTCTGGCATTAAACTCAATATGATTATTTTGATCAATATTTAAACAAAAAGTAAGATTATGAAGGCTAAGAAAACAATCCAGCAGTGAAAGAAGTGCTAATGCATTGTAAAACAAAACTAAGATGGACCAGTCTGTAACAGGCTGTGTATCAAATCTGGTCTGCTTACAGTACTCTTTCGCTGTGGCATCGTTTGGAAAACTTCTGCAGTGTCACAAGATTTTTTTCCGACCAGTGTTGCATTAATTTTTCACCATGATCTTGTATTGGATGATGGTATAGTCCGACCACTGTGCAACGCCTTCTCTAGCCCATCCCAAAGATTCTCAATGGACTATGTGGAGCCAATTCAGGTGTGAAAATTATGTCTCATGCTCCTTGAACCACTCTTTCACAATTCGAGCCCGGTGAATCCTGGCATTGTCTTCTTGGAATACGCCCGTGCCATCAGGGAAGAAAAAAGTCCATTGATGGAGTAGCCTGGTCATTCAGTATATTCAGGTAGTCAGCTGACCTCATTCTTTGAGCACATACTGTTGCTGAACCTAAACCTGACCAACTGCAGCATCCCCAGGTCATAGCAATGCCTCCACAGGCTTGTATAGTAGGCATGATGAGTGCATCACATCACCTGCCTCTCTTCTTATACTGATGTTCCCATCACTCTGGAACAGGGTAAATCTGGACTCATAAAACCACATGACCTTCTTCCCTTGCTCCAGATTCCAATTTTTATGCTCCCTATCAAACTGAAGCCTTTTTTCCAGTTAGCCTTACTGATTTGTGTTTTTTTAAGGCTACACAGCTGTTCAGTTCCAATCCCTTCATTTTCCTTAGCATTGTGCATGTGGAAATGCCCATACTTTCACTATTAAACATAGCCCAGACTTCTTCTGTTGTTTTTCTTCGATTTGGTCTCACCAAACATTTAAGTGATTGCCGATCACAATCGGGGCAGCTGTGGTGGAGTAGTTAGTCGTCCCGTAACCAGTAGGTCGCCAGTTCGATCCCCCATTCCAGCTGTCTCAGTCATTGTGTCCTTGGGCAAGATACTTTACCCACCTTGTCTACTGATGGTGGTCAGAAGGTCACCGGTGCATGGCAGCCCCACCTCTGTCAGTGTGCCCCAGGGCAGCTGTGGCACATAATATAGTTTACCACCATCAGTGTGTGAATGTGTGAATGAATAGGTGAACGTCTTTGGGGTCCGGAGGGACTTGATAAAGTGCTATATAAGTTCAGTCCATTTACCATTTAGTGTTTTTTTACTAGCCATATTTCTTCCTCGAAGATGATGGGTACCCACTATACCTCCAGTTTTTCATAATGTGTTGAACAGACCTTAACCTAATTTTAGTAGTTTCAGCAATCTCCTTGGATGTTTTTTCTGCTTGATGCCAATGATTTGACCTTTCTCAAACAGACTGACATCTTTTCCATGACCACAGGATGTGTCTTTTGACATGGTTTTTTAAGAAATGAGAAGTGGGATAAAATAATTTGTTGCCAGTTGAAAGACAATCGCCCATGGAGTAATTATCCAATAGGAGGCTTGTACCTATTTGCTTAGTTAAAGCCAGGTGGCGAAGTTTTTTTTTTTGGCTAGGCAATGTATATTTTAAATGCCAAAACTTATAGACTTAATGCAGGCTACCTACAGACTCATAAGGTCTTTTCACAAAACTGTTTTGCAATAAGGGGTCAGAGACAAGCCATATTTTAAGACACACAAATGCACCAATAAAGCAAACCACATCCTGTAACAATGTGAACTAGAAGATGCACAGAGTGCAGCTCTGCAACACTGACATGGAGCATAAAATGTGTTGGACATTTTCCTTTCTAAATCACATGACTGTCTCATTGCACAGACTGTCTGTCAACACTACATTACACCGTCAAGCTGCGACGCTGGCTTAGCCTTACACACAAATGTTTAAGCTCTGTCTCTACCTCCCTGGATGGATCAGAGGTGTGGGAGAAAAGCAAGAGGAGTTCAACTTCCCACAGCAATGCCATCTCAATCCTTACATACTGTACATCACGCTGAAGCTGGAGGAAATGTATTCTAGGACAGGCTTAAAATTGTTTTGTGAAAGTAGATAGTGAATTAAAATTAACTAATGCAGAACAAAAGAAATGGGACAGATGTGGCAGAGTGGTTAGGAGAGTCATCCTGTAAACGGTGGGTTGCCCGTTCCATCCCGTGTTCCATCCATCTCAGTTGTTGTGTCTTTGGGCAAGACACTTCACCTGCCTTGCGGTGGTCACACCATCAGTGTGTGATTGGGTGAATGATAGAAGTGTAAAGGGCTTTGAAGTCTGTAGAGACTTCATACAGCACTATATAAATTCAAGCCATTTAGCATTTTACTATTTACTATTCTGTACTGTTTTCAATCCACAATGTCTAAAGATCACAAACACATAACATTATTTTACCAGTGTAATTTAAGAGATCTACACCTGCACTAATGTATATATTCAAATGCATTCAATAGTGGACATCACTAAAGTAGGGTGAAAGTTTAAAATTTAGGGTAAATCTGGGAGAGAAGCAGCCAGTTTACATGCAAAGTCAATAGTGAACGCGCGTCTAGGGCTCTCACGGCGTGTCTAGAGCATTTAGCGTGGCGCGCAATGAAGCAGTAGATGCGGTTTGAGTGTTGATGTATATGCAGCGCGTCCAAAGCAGCTCGAGTTCAAATATCTTAACTTTGGCTGCTCGATGCGCCGTATCAACTAATCAAAGAGACTAATTTTTCCAAGTGACAGTTTCCTGAATGTTGCCCACTAACCTGAAACAGACGGACAGGTGCTCTTTAGCTGAAATTGACTGTCTGTAGCTGGTGTTCTGGCTGGAAATATCAGCACCGATACGTGTCAGCAGCTCATTAAACTGACCACGGTGTCAACCGAGCTCGGGACAAAAACAGTTTGCTAGCTCGCAGCTCCTAGAGTGGTGAAACTCACCAAACAGACCACCTCTAAATTACCTGGTGAATTAGTTATCTGGTTAGCACAACGTTCGCTTGCTCTCACTAAATAAATCAAAGCCATTTTCTTTATTTCATCCGACATTAAAGACGGACCGGAAAAATACCAAGACATTCCTCCCATTTAGACGCACGTCTAGTTTTGTTCTGGTCTGAACGTAGCGCGTCCAACTTGAGGCGTTGGGCGCGTTTTAGATGCTCAAAATGCAATTGCTGTGAACGTACCTTTTGCCTCAGACTCAAAATAATAACATTTGTTATTCAGAATTCTTCTTTATTAACAAAAATAAGTGAATAAATTCTTAAGACTCAACCATTTTTTTTCTTTGGCAAATGAAGACATTGTTTATGTAAATCAGGAATGTCCAACTCTGGTCCTCAAAGGTCGGTCTCCTGCAAGTTTTAGATTTGTCCCTGCTTCAACACAGCTGATTCAAATAGATGATTTACCTTCTCTGTTTGTCATCAAGGTCTGCAAAGGCCCACTAATGAAGGTCTCCTTAGTTTATCGGTGTTGAACGAGAGAAGCACCTCAAACATGCAGGACACTGGCCCTTGCGGACCGACTTTGGACACCAGTGACGTAAACTGTAAATGTACATATATTGCAGCACTGAGGGTGATAAGATCTGCTATTGTACTATGTTGGCCAGGAGAGTAAGAAAAGTAGTTGTGGCAGCTAGCTGCAAATAGCAGGAAACAAGCAACTATAACTCCAGGGACCACTCAGCTAACACAAATATATTCACAATGCAGGCTTACATACAAGTGCACATATCCCTTTTCACTCTATTTCAGTTGGTTTTGTTTATGTAGTGCCTGTGTTTGCATGTGTGTGCTTCACTTCATAAATTACGCATTTGGCAGGGATATTCTATGAAAACTGAGCCACTAACCTGTTAAAATCATTTGAGTGTGCAAACAATCATGAAGCAAGTAGAAAATGGAAAAGAAAAAAATATTAAATTGAATGAACCTTCCAACATTCAAAAACAACAATGGAATCATAAAATATTCAACGTGGCCTAACAGCCAGGATGAATTATCTTTTATGTTAAAAAGATAAACGGTTGCACTAGAGTCAGAGGTGAGAGAAATAAACTAGGGTGAGTGAGAGAAAAAAAGGAGCTGAAAAAAAGAAATGATGATAAAATGCTGTTAGGGTGGCAAGTTTATCCAGTCATATTTTCAGCACAGATGAAGCCAATACCTCAAAGAGCAAGAAATTTCCCTTCTCTTGTATGGAAAAAAAAAAAAAAGTCCAGTGCAATTAAATCCATCAATGTTTTCTTCTAGTCATGGTAAACAGTTCTGTTTTTAGATTGTACATATTATAAAACAATAAATTATCTGGTCCTTACAAAGTCTAAATATTTAGTAAAAATATCCTCACATGAACAAGCATGTCATATTGTGTCATGCAAAACAAAAAGCTGTGTACAATAAAAAATACACTGAATGATTTACAGGCTAATAAATTCCCTTGCAGCAACATTAAACTGAAGTCAAATTCTGTGTGAGTTTCTTAATTGTTTTGCTTCACTGTTGAAGAATTTTGGTCTAACCCTCTCATAGCATGGCTTCTGGTTATTGAGGTTTGAGAGAATTCACTTGAGCAGAAGCTTTCAGGCTTCTTCCATAGCATTTCAATTTAGTTGAGGTCTAGAAATATTTCAGATTTACAACAGCATGATTTTTCTCTTTTGCCTGCTTTTGTGTTGAAAAGTTGCAACCAAGTTTAAGATGATCGTTTTGTTGTTTAGGCCATTTTTGTTCAAATTTCAGCTGTCCAGTAGATGGTCTTGAGATTGTCTTCAGAATAGCCTAATATACAAACAGGTTCTTGATTTCCTTAAACCTCAACTACACTACTATATATCTATTACCAGTTAAACTGTTTGCTGAAATGGTTAATATGCGGGTTTCAATGGCATTAATCTGCTTCAGTGACTGAAAAGAACTATGGCTTTCTGGCTTCAATTAAGACTAAATCATCGAGCCTCTCCCACTGTGTTTGACAGCTGATGTAGCATGTTTGTGCTGATCAGATATTGTTCTGCATTATGGCTGAACTACCCCACCTATGTTTGTGTGTCTAAAGCAAACTGTTCCAGGAGTCTTGCAAACTGCTCAGGCAGAAAATGTTTTTTAGGCAAACAATCCAAAAACAGCCACTGCCACTATTGTTCAGTATGTTCAAGATTTGACATTAAGATCACTAATAGAAATGTTATGGTTAATGATTTATCCTTTGGGGTTTGTGTTGTCTCTTTGAGTATTATCGCCCAATTTTGGCTAAACTTACTGGGGATTTCAATCAGGGGAAGATTGCAAGCTTTCTTGAATACTTTCCACTTGAGAACAACTTTTCAACTGTGAAGCAGTTCACATTGTCTGCAACTAATAACCATATGCTTTATTAATGAGCAGCAACAGTTGTATCTCCAAAGGTTGGTTTATAATTCAAGTCACACACCATGCTGTTGTGTGATGAAAATTGTGTAGCTTCCATCAGTTATCTCCCGCTGACACCCTGTTGTGTACATAGCCCCCAGTCAGAACTTGCCAGCATAGGGTGTGATTGCTCAGAACTTTGTGGGGTGTTTGTTTATGCAGAAAAGCACATGCTTCTACTTCATGTCACTTCACTAAAAGTGGTCTGATGGAATTTGTTTTTTATATTAGCAATATTACTGTTTTTCTCATTTCCTAACTAGCAGCAATGGTGGCATGTAAGCTCTCCAAAGCCAAAAACCCAAAGTGTCACTGCTCATCTCTCTGGGACTGAGGTAAGTGTGTTGTGTGTCGTTGCATTCCAATGGCACAACATAAAACATAAAAATATATATTTTTAAGTTGTGTTCACAATTAATATATATATATATATATATACACTCACCGGCCACTTTATTAGGTACACCATGCTAGTAACGGGTTGGACCCCCTT
>JARVJO010000227.1:27495499-27507198 GCA_031762555.1 Cynodonichthys magdalenae
CAGGCCTCTCTCATCTTTTTAAGTGGGAGAACTTGCACAATCGGTGGCTGACTAAATACTTTTTTGCCCCACTGTAGGTATTTACAAGAGCAAATAGTGGCAGCAGCAATGAGCTGTAGCACTTAAGGCAGGAGTTTAAAAAAAATTTTTTGGCCAAATAAACAAACATTTAACTCAAAATCCACAGTGAGGTAAAGGATTTCAATAATCACATATGGTTTGACTGACTGCTATGATAGTTTAAAAAGGCATTATTCAAGACTTGAAATTCACTTTGGAAGTTGATCTGCTCTGACTGATCATTTGCTTGTGTAAGCAAACCCACATTAAGACTCCAGAGAGCAAGTATCTGCTAAATGACGCTACTTTTTTATTTTTGGCTAAAATGCACTTAACGTTTAGCTTCTTTTTTCCTTTGCAACTTTTTCTTCCTGCTCACACCTCTGACAAATGGTCTTGAGAAGAAGAGCAGAACAGCTTCTGTTACTGTGAGCTGTCAGCCAGTCCTATGGTGGCTAAGAGAGTCAATATCCTAAATGTTTCCATCAGTAGGAGAAAAAAAAATCATGTCAAGTCATGGCTGCTCTACTAAAGAAGCAACACCCATCACTCGTTTTAAAGTAACACCATTTTGAAAATGACATCTTCAAAAAACTATGAGAGTTAAAATGTTTATCAGTGAAATAAACAGTTTGCTAAAGCTTGGCTAATAATAATTAACTAGTCAGCATCACCCGTCAGGGACCAACTACTTTACAAAAAGGAGAACTGCAAAGAAGACTGAGTAATAAGCATATTTACATTAAAATAAAAGCCAAGTTAAGATTGAGTTTTTTCATATTTTGCTTTGGTCCTTGGCTAAATATAGGAAAAAATTACAGCATTAGCCTCAGAGGAAGAGCCAACCAAATAGGTTGCCTTCAGTCAGGCCTCCTTTGCAAAACAGATGTGATCTTAATGGGACTTGCCTGTTTAAATAAAAGTAAAAAAAAAATACTAAGAAACCCTGCCAGGCATGAGCCCTGGATGACCTGGAACTGCTACATGTCGCTGCTGTTTGTGCTTGTAAATAATTGTAGATTCCAACAAACAGAACTGTGGAATGTGAAACTGACGCCAGAGTAAAAAATTATAGAAAAGCGTTTCATATTTCAACACTGTGAAATGAGATGGAGCTACATTAGGATGGTAGTCATTAGGGATGGGTACAAGTTTAAAACCTACTTCAAATTCAACAAAAATAATTCAGTTTTCCATCAGATATTGAACCCCCATCCAGTTGGTCCCCTGGTTGAGCCCCCATCCAACTACCAGCCAACGCTCCAAACGTAAGACCAACTTCTTGTGTGTGCTTTTTATTGTAGGAATGCTTCTAAAGCATTCACACTATTGAGATCTATTTTTGTTCCGTACATTTTTCAGCACGTAACTCGTTCAACAATTTTTATGCTATTTTAACACTCAGCTCCTTTGGGAAACTCTGGCAAAGACTTTTGGTATTTAATAAATTTCTACCTTTTGAAGTATTTAGCTTTTTCTGCCGTTTTTCCTCATTAAAAATGAATGGAGCTGTCGTCAATGTCCAAGGCAAATTTGAAAAATGCCAACAAAGTGGGCAGTGCCAGGAGACACTGAGGGGCACCACCTAAAGTGTGGATGAGCGAGAAAGTGTGGCCAGGATGAGCGAACGTGACAGCTAGCTTAATTTGACAAGCTAACATTTAGCTTCTTTTAGCCTATTTCTGCTATTTTAAGCTTTTTGTGTTTCTATCAGCGGCGTTCTAATTTCAGCTGTTCTCTGTGTTTTTAGCTACTTTTGAGCTTTTTCAGAAAACAAGTCACCTTTTGTGATAATTTCACATGGTTCATACAGCTTAAGGAAAGTTCAATTTAAGACTTTTTAAGACCTCTAATGCCACTTGAAATTAAATATTGGACCAACTTCACAATAAACAATACAGAAAACTGTTTTTATTTAAACACAAAACAACTAGCTGCAAGAAGCATTTGGTAAATTATTTTTTTAAAATAAATTGATTAATTCATTTCCTTTTAAGACTATTGAAGGATCTGCGGGAACCCTGATTTCAGCTTCTTACTGCTTAAATCAGCAAACATGCTCTTTTTGTTTCTTTGTGTTGATTTCAGCTACTTCTTAAAACTATTTTGAGGCTAGTTTCAACTTTTTAGCTATTCAGCACAAATCTTTCAGCATTAAGCATTCACAGTGCATTTTTTGCAGAAAATGTAACTTCTGTAGTTCAGTTTTCATTCATGCAGGCAAGGGCTAGTTTCAGCACAAGTGACCAATCTAAGCAGCTACTTTCAAAATTACAACTTGCCTTTTTTGCGTTTTTAAAAAAAATGACCATGACCAGACACTTAGAACATCTAGTGAATTATTGTTTACTAACGCCAAGTTCTGCACCTGAGAAACCCTCTAATAAAACAGTAACTTCAAGTGCAGAGATGTGTGTTACTGCTAATCCTGCTAGCTCAGGATCTCTGATCCCTTATTTTAACCAGTCCAGTGGATCAATGTGGAAGGGTGTAAATCACCAGCTTTATTATCACAATATGATATTACAGTGAAGCCCTGATGTTTGTGGGGGTTATGTTCTAGTACCCACAGATTGCAAAAAAAAAAAAAAAGTGAATATTGGATGCAGTCCAAAAAGGCTTACAAGTGCATATGAGTGCCATCTTAATGCAGTAACTAAAGCTGGGTTCACACCGAACGCATTTTGAGCAGCAGGAACAGCCAGTTTACATGCAAAGTCAATGGTGGACGCACATCTACCAGGGCTCTAGCAGCGCATCTGGAGCAATTAGCGCGACGCACAATGAAGCAGTAGGTGCGGTTTGAGCGTTGACGTGCATGCGGCGCGTCCAAAGCAGCCGAAGCTCGAGTTCAAAAATCTGAACATTTGCTGCTCCATGCGCCACATCAACCAATCAGAGAGACTCATTTTTCCACGTGACGGTTTCCTGAATGTTGCCCACTAACCTGAAACAGACAGACAGGAGCTCTTTAGCTGAAACGGACCGTCTGTAGTTGGTGTTCTGACTGGAGATATCAGCAACGATGCGGATCAGTGGCTCGTTAAACTGACCACGATGTTAACCGAGCTTGGGACAAAAATAGTTCGTCAGCTCGCAGCTCCTGGAGTGGTGAAACTCACCAAACAGACCGCCTCTAAATTATCTAGTGAATTAGTTATCTGGTTAGCACAACGTTTGCTTGCTCTCACTAAATAAAGCAAAGCCATTTTCTTTATTTCATCCGACAAAAGACGGACTGGGAAAAAAACAAGATGCTCCTACCATAAAACCGTCTCCAAACGCGCGTCTAGTCTCGTTCTGGTCTGAATGTAGCGCATCCAACGTGAGGTGTTGCTCAAAATGCGTTCGGTGTGAAAGTAACATAACAAAAACAGACATGTGAAAGAGTTAGCAGCTACACACAACACAGCAGAGTAAACTGTTCAAAGGCGGAAATGCATATAATATGGATTGATGTTTTCGTTTTGCCTTGTTGTAATTGAATCGTTAATTATTTAATCGATGTGGATCAATGTATTGTCACACACCTAATAGTTTCCACATTATAAGCCTTTTACAAAAATGTACAATCAGACATTGAGTACTCTCCGAGTTGTACTTAATTTTTTTTTATTTCAAGAAGAGTGGGCAGCAGGTGTTTAAAATCACCACCAATCAACTCCGATCTAGCTCTGCAAACAGACTGCCTCATCACTTCTGTTAGTATTAAACTCCAAACAAGAAGCCATCTACCACAGGTAAGATATTGAGTATAACCAAACTGTTCCTTTAAGAGTACCTTACTTATATTATATTATATTATACTAAAAGCATCAGTCCACATTAGTGAATGTCTACACCTGAGTGACAGGTCGATCCAGGTTTTGTGAGCATTGTCAACTCACCACCAGGTTGAAAAAGACTGGTATGAACGAATATTACCACTACAGAGAAAAATTAAATAATGTCTAAACTTGACAACAACCTGGGTGTAAACCTGGCTAACACCTTAGAGCCTCCAAACACTGAGGCTTTTGAAGGAGGTGAATTCCGCTCTGTATATGGACAACAGTACTGCTTTTCATCAATGTACAGTCAGCCAGTCAAGAGACATGTCACCATGCTGGACACCGATTCAGAATTAATCAAAACAAAAGCAAAAGCTGTGCTGTAAGAAACACATTTCCACATCTGTCTGACAGAAAGGTGGGAACGGAATAACCTTTATTGCACTTTTAGAGTTAAATCAAAAAGCCTGAACTTCTCTGATATTGGGTTTAAAAAGACAGATGATGTGCCTAAAAGACACTTCAAGACCAGTTTGCATGACACGCATAAAACGTTTATTTCATCGTTTTGTTTTGCCTGCCTTTCTGCATCATATGATGCGGGTGCCCAAGATGCCCGTGAGCAGAACACCCTGTTCGAGTCCTGGATCAGAACTCGAGGTTCTATCACCAGCTGGACTCGCAGGCCGAGCTGAGCTTACCTGCTGTAGACCAGACAATCCATGTGATTGATTTCTTTATCCGACCTGTGTCTTCGGTAGTCCTCCCATAAGTCTTTAATGGCAGTGACTGACAGGATGAAAACCACCGGAGCTAAGGCCAGTTCGGGCTGAAAAGCGTTCACAACCGGGACGAAGTTCAGCAAAGCGATGAAAACGAAGTAAACGTTAGCAAAGCGATGAAACTGTTCGAAAAGGTTCTTCGGCAGGAATGACAGCACGGTGTACTTGGTGGTTTTAATTTTGTTGTTTGCATAGTGTCTGTTGGGGTTTTCCTCCCCCTTGGCGTTGTCGTAGAGTATATTCGCGTGGACAGTCCTGGTTTTGTTCTCCTTGGGCTTCTTCTTTTTTTGCCTCTTGACTTTTGAAGCTGCTTTGGCGACGCCGGCGTCTTCACTGTCGCGCGCCATAGCCTGACGCTACTCCGCTTCAAACTTTTCCACTGTTAACGTTGTCTTGTCCTCTCACACAAAAAGAAACATTTTAAAGTAAAGGCTATGTTATCATGTTTCTATCGGGGGTAGAATATGTTTGTTTCACAGTAAAACAAAGACCTCGTTTTCATCCATGTCTGCTCTACTTTTCGCGAGTCAAACGAAAACTTTCCCGTGTTTAGCTGCTCCTCTTTTTTTCCTTCTACTCCTCCTGGGAAGGATGCTGCTGAGACAGTGGGTAGGACTCGCGTGCACTTTCAGCAGCTCAACCGACGATTTGTATATAATATGGATGGGCTACAGCTGATGGTCGCTTGATGTCTTTTCGCTCGGAGATCAGCGATACGCGCAGGCTGAGCTCAAACAAACGTTCGTCAACGAATCAGGGGTCGCGCTCCACTGAAACCTGACCTGGTGGCCCCTCCTCGACCCCCTCGATTTTTTTGAGTGCCACGCGGTAGAACTGACTTTACACAGGAAGAAGCCACACATCCCATGTTTGTGCATTCTCTACATTTTTAAACCAGGATTTACTTTCTTTTTACTAGTGCCACGTATCCTATATTTGTGTGTTATCTACATTTATATCAGTTAAGGGGGAGAGAATTAATTACAAAAAGGATACAGACTATATTGCATCTTTTTTTAAATATAGGTATTTGTTCAATGCACTTGGGCCATAATAATTTAATGAAAAACTTATTTTATAATTCTCACTTTTACAGAGAATTATTTTTAAACAAAAACAAACTACCCATACACATTTTGATATGAAGTGCAATGTAAAGCTTATTTACATTGTAAAGTGTGGCCTTTTTTGTATGGGTCACCAAGTGTAAAATAAACACTAAAAATGTAGCTAAAACGTTTTCAATATTTACCTCCCTTCCACTAACATTTATTTAGCTCACTCTGTTCTTACATTTTGCAAAAATTGTAAATGTTATGTCTAAACCTATAAATCTTAAATCTAAATGGGTATATCCAAATGTAAAGGTTAAATCTGAAATGTTGCAGCTAAATGAGAAAGCTTACGATTTCAAAGAATTTCAAAATGGAGCGCAGCCTTTACTGTTGGTGCTCGGCTCTTGTGACATCATCATCCTGCGACAAAAGCTAACGCTGCTAATGTTGCTGTGGATGGCATTTAAAATTTTAATTCAAAATGTGTTAATTGAAAACAATATGGATGATACCTGTGGCCTGGCAGTTTGAAGTGCAGCTCAGACAATCCCTTCAGCCCATCAGGGCATGTGCTAAAAGAAATACTTCCCGATCGCTGATTAATGCGCTCGATTTATTAGGAAAAAGTACTGGAAATATTTTTTTATGCCTATAAAGGTGTGATTAATTATATCCTGTAAATGGCTTTAATATAACATATACATTCTATTAATATGATATAGACTTACAAAGCGTACACATTTATTCATATTAATTATAATATTACTTACTATAAACTGACCTATTTTCCTAGACTAGTGGTTCTCAATCTTGGTACTCAAGGACCCTTATCCTGCATGTTTTAGTTGTTTAGGTTCTGCCAATCACTCATTCATTTAAATCAAGTGTGCCAATGCAAGGAAACAACATGCAGGATAAGGGTCCTTGAGGACCAGGATTGAGAACCACTGTTGTGATAATGCTATAAATCTCTTATTGAGTAATAACTGTCATACATTGAAATAATTATAATTCAGTAGAAAATTATTCATTGGACTGATCATAAGAATGTAATGCATTTATGCTAACAAGGAATTGTGGAGACATTAATTTTGTTTGTTTGTTTTATTATTCTGGACTAACAATCCACATCTGTTGCAAACATTTCTATTTCCAGGAAACATTGCAGGTGATAAAAGACAGAAAAGAAAACTAATCCATTCTGTCATCAAGCAGTCTAGTGAAATGCTAGATGCTAAAAAACAAACAAAGCCATTCCAGAAGTATTTATTAAGCAAATGAGCGTACGGCATTAGCTTTTGCCATGTAGTGTTTTGACATTATAACTAAAGCAGCTCTCAAACAGCAAAGAATGCGTTCCATTCTGAAATATGTTGTACTTAAATGCTAACTTTAACATTAAGCCACAACATTTACATTGACCTTTTCCATTTAGATTTTGTATTTAGTAAAACTTAGTAAAATGTAAGAACAGTGAACTAAATATTACAATGTTAGTGGAAATTTTTGAACTAGGATTTTACATTCAGAAGGTGAGCTAAATAATAAAAATGTGTTAGTGACAGTTTTTACTTTACAGTTAGTGACACATTATTGCACCCTTTTAATATTTAGGTTTCATTTATGTTAAATTTTCTATATTTACACAAATTTCTTCATCATTTTTAGCATGTTGGGTTTATGTGCTTATTATGCCTTAAAATGAAACATAGCTATATACACGTTTTAGATTTTTGAACTTGTATAATTTTGTGCTTCTATACAGTAAAACCATAATTAGGTGAACAAACAAGTGAGAATTAGTGGTAAGTTTCCAGTCAAACCTGCACACTTTATAAGGAGGAAGTCATTTATTTTCTAAAACTTGGGTTATATCTTTGTTACTAAAACACTGAGACAGACCCATTTTCACTGGAATTGCAAATTATTGCAGCCCAAAGGTACTTCAGCTAAAAGTACCTTTGGGCTGCAATAACTTTTTCACAGTTATTAGAAGCATTTTAGCAAGATTTGTCTTTATTTTCAGACTCAATGACAGGTGAATGTTCTTTAGTTCTTTCAACTGCTTTCATAAGGTCTTTTAAATCCTTACAGTAAGCAGTTTCTTGACATAATAGGTGCTTTTGGTCAAAACAAATGATAGAAGTTTTCTGAGGGTTATAAAGACTGACTGTCCGACAGTGGAGCACATACTGTATCTGTGTGTTTTTATTTTATTTTATATATTTTTGCACAACCAAGGAAATGCAGTGTCAGTTGTTTTTAAATTACCACTCACTGTGAAGGCAAATCCTGTTTTTGTTTTTGTTCTAAAACAGTTGTAAATATATGTTAGTACTGCATTAACCACATCAAGTCTAAAGTACTGAAAACTTTAGTAATAGTTCTTTGTTCTTAAATTTTCTTGCTTTTATTATAAAGCACTTTGTGAATTTATAACTTTGTGTTATATACTTTACATAAACTTTACTTACTAATTACTTTAGTGAAAGATATGAGCGAGCGATAAAAATAATTTCAGCAGTATGTGGTAATACTGTTTGGCTCGATGTTTAGTCTGCCCCCTTCTGGTCAAAATAATTGCTGAGTGCACTTTGAAAGAGTTGTAAGCTTTCATGAAAGTGGTTTTCTGGTGAAAAGTTATGAGCATTAATAGATCATTTTGTAGTTTTCTGTGCGTACGGAATTGTGGGTAGGAGACAGAGGTTTATCGATATAAACAAACCCGCATTGCTATAAATTTGACGGGTCTTTTTTTCTGTTTATCTGATGTTTTTTGCAAATTATGCCAGAGAAAACACTGGATGAGGTGAAATGTTGGATGGTAGTATTTTTTACGAGCTGGGCGTCTGTAATAAAAAGTGCAATTTTAAGTTTTTATTTGTAAAAGTTTATTTTGTAACTTATGACAACTTTATTTTTAATGGGATTTTAACTTACATAATTTTATGGATGAACCTAGGCTGGCCCTTGCCCTCCTATGCAGTTCCGCTCAATTCTAGTTTCCCTTACGAAGCAAAGTGAAGGACAAGGGGCTGGTTTTTACCAGGCTAGGATTAACCAACAAAATATAACTGCAGCTCAGTTCATTTGAATTTTATTCTTATCTGCTCCACATATTTAAAACATTTGATTATTATAGATCCTACCCACTACTTTACTGAATGATCCAGCAGTTTGGAACTTATTCCCATGTAATTAGTATCAACATAACACTATGAACTCTCAACTGAGGAAACAAAAATGCTACCAAAACAAGCTAAAAAAATCAGATTTATGGTTTAAATCTTATCGATGATCTTAATAACACAAATCAGTTTAGAGCAAAAACATCAGGTCTGTAAAGGGGTAAATTTACCGATTGAATTTGTTCAATTCCAATAGCGTTTCCATGACAACCTCATCAATTACACAAGATTAATTGTGACTGGACAGCAAACATATGTATGAGTGCGACCAAAAACTAAAGTTGTCTAATAGCAACTGCAATCTAAAACAAAAAAATCATAATTTATGCAAATTCTATTTTCAATTGGCTGCTAAAGTTGGGTCAACACATTAATCCACAACAAGTCACGTGTGATGATTCAAAAGGTTGACGAGGTGTAGATAACGATGGGTTATAGAGTCATGTAACTGTGAAACGAGCAACTTTGGTGCTGCTGAAGGACATGGTGTTTTCAGGGATCACACCAACCTGATGGCACACGATGCTGCCCGACTTATCCTCTGATTTAAAGTGCCAAGAAAAATTGTTTTGGAACTCTGCTCTAAGCTTTGCACATGGATCAAACGCCAGAAGATAGTGTGCCAAATACATTTTGTGCCCCGCTACCTTATCCTGAAGCATCTCTGACTCAATTTTCCTGCATCTAGACATTATTTCGGATCATTCAGGGAGGAGAATCACACACGCAGAACACATTTGCATCTATTTGTTTCTTTAAATACAGACGTGTCAGGGGAGGTGTCATATGTGTGCTCAGTTCCAGGTAATAAAGGGATGGATGAAAAGGAAGGTGCGCAGACACTCGGTTTGATGCATTTGAATATTTCATGTGTATGCACTTCTCAAATTTTGTACATAAGCCAGCTGTCAGTATGAAAGCTGCACTGTTTCATACATGAGGCCCATTTTAGAGGCACAAATGCACCCCCATACCATCAGAGAAGCAGAGGTGTCAAGTAATGAAGTACAAATATTTTGTTACTTTACTTAAGTAGAAATTTGTGTCATTTATACTTTACTGAAGTTGTTTTCTTTATTTTTTCAACTTTTAACTTCTACTTACATTTAAAAAACTGAAAAAAAGATTTAATTTCTATTTCACTTTGGCTTTCAAAAAAAATGTACCTAACTAATTGTTAAGCCTTTATATACAACACCTCCTGGATAGAGTAAATTTAACTGTGGTTGGATGAGAAGTATAAATACATACCACTCTGACACCCTGTTGGTTTGTATGATCCATCACACCTGTATGACACAAATTATATGACACTGCAACAGAACATATTAGGTGTATGTAGTTTGTATGAAGATAACCATAGTAAACATTCTGTATATGCAGCTGAAACAGCTGGACAAATGCAGCCCAACATTTTCAACATTAATATTTTAATGGAACATTATAGTCATAATGGCCTTTAGAAAAAAAATTATTTGTGTGTGTGTGTGTGTGAGGGGGGGTTGCACTATAGATCTAAGTGTCCTTAATGTTTTTTTCCTTTAATTACTTTTCCTTTTTATATTTTAAGTAATTTTAAAACCAGCACTTTATACTTTTACTTGAGTAAAAACCTTGAGCTGATACTTCTACTTCCAAAAACGTCTTTTTAAACACTAGTATACTTCTACAGTAATGAATGTGAATACCTCTGACTCCTCTGCAGAGAAGCAGACTGATAACGGACTGGGTGGTCCCGCTCTTCTTTAGTATGAAGGAAAAGGAGTGTAGCTTCCAAAAATAAATCATGTTGGATTTGTCTGACCACAGAACACTTTTCCACTTTATTTAGAGTAATGTAGATGGGGCTCTATTTAAAAAATATGTATCGATGTAGAATTTTTTATTCAAAACTTTCTGTAATATCATATGCATGTTGATGGCAGCTCTGTATGTAAAAATATTTGATACACTTCAGTCTTCATCCTTTAACCTTTATTGTACAACTAAAACCTCTAAAAGCTCCCTGGTCTTAAATTATTAGTTTGTTATTAAAATTGCTCAATTAAACTATTTTTCACTTTCAAATTTCAATAAAAAAAATAACTCCAAAGATCTTGTAATATGTGATCTATTTCAGACAGCTGAATCTAAAGGTTTTAAGGTTATGTTTCTTTTTAAGAGAAGAGTTTACTTTTGTCACCCAATCAGTTGTAAATTAAGTTGTTTTCCTGCCAGATGTTAAATGTCAACATTTTGTGAAGACGTCCCAAACAAAAACTTTGAGTTGTGCCCACCTCAACACCCCGTGACGCCATGAATCTCAAAGTGCTGAAACATTAGTACTTCCTGAGGCCGACTGGCCTCTTAGCCAGCAGGTTCCTCTACAGCGAAGATAAATCAAAGGCCCGTTCCTGTCTCCAGCAATTTGCTACAGCAGCATCTAGCTGTTGGGCTGAAAAGTAATGGCTGAGGGTCTGCTGCGGCATCCTGGCATGGAGAACAATTCAATTTCCACATGATGAATGACCAGAGGGAGGTGGATCTGAGGCAACAGGCCCAGAGTGGCCTCAAAAAGCCAGCTATTGTGCTGCAGAAACAGAACTAAACAGATACAGTTATCCATCCATTATCTATACCTGCTTCTTCCTTTCAGGGTCACTGGTGCCCACATCCAGTCGTCACAGTGTGAGGAGCGGGGTAGAACCTGCACAGATCGCAAGTCCATCACAGGGACACATAGAGACAAAAAAGATAGACAACTATTCACTCTCTCACACCTAGGGTCAATTTAGAGTTACCAATTAACCTAACAGTCATGTTTTTGGTGTGTGGGAGGAAGCCGGAGTACCCGGAGAAAACCCA
>JARVJO010000227.1:27507298-27527591 GCA_031762555.1 Cynodonichthys magdalenae
TGCCGGTTCACGCCAGGGCACAGAAATCTTTACCATTGAAGCCTAACGTTAACTCCTGGGCATGCGCAGTAGGTCCTCAATGCAAAAGAATAGGGAGTCTCTGGGCGCAGGTCACCTGCACCCAGAGCGTGCTTTGCAAAAAAAAAACACTGGCATGATACAACTTAGTACATGTTTAATTGCTTTTTGAGATATGACTATTTTGGAGTTGTAGACCCCCCTGGAGAAAAATCCACCAGCCGCCACTGGTGATAAGGATTAATTCAGGAGAAAAATTTAGCCTTTTCATTTCCTAATTTTTCCACGGTCCTACAGCAAATGCAAAATCTCGCATAAAACAAATTTGTTTTTTGATACTGAGTGCAGAGCAACAACAGGGGGAGCCATTGCTTAAAAAAACAAACAAACAAACAAAAATATTTTTCTCCACAGCAGCCCATCTCTGATTCACAACCCTACAGAGGGACCCACCTCCACATCTCCCTCCCTCCCTCTGAGCATCTCCTGCTCTCCTCCCACCTCCTCTCCAGAGGGGGAGGGAGGAGAACAAGAGCGCGCAGCTCCAGAGTTGTGGTCCGCGCGCCGCTCTGCGCTCGCTCAGAAGTGTGTTTTTTGGCTCCGAGTCTCCTGCACATCAGCAGCAGCAGTGCCATGTGTGACAGCTGGGTGGGCAAAAGGTTGCAGCTCATCTGAGGAGAAGGTGGCATCTTGCTTTGAGGAGGAACAGAAGAGGGAAAAGAAGACTTGACCAGTTGCTGAGAGAGAGAATAAGAGAGGAGGGGGGGATATAACTGAAAGCCCCCCTCCTCGCCCCACTAAACCGAGCAAAACGGAAGGCTTTGGAGTATTCAATTTTTTCTTTCGTTTTATATTTTTCTTATTCCTCATCGCGGTGCTGGGAGGTGCTTCATCTTTTCATATAGTCTCTCTCTCCGTCATCTGCCTCCTCATTTACTTCTCCATCTACGTGGTGTATAATTTCTTATATTTATGAGAGAGAACGGAGAGAGGAGTTCTGATTTCATTTTTTTTATTCTGTCCTTTCGCCCTCCCTCCTCACCCTCCGTTTTCACCGAACCCCATCACTCCTGTCACTCCATCCTTATCAGCCCCCCCCCCACTCCACCCCATCTTACACCTTCTCCTGTCTCTAAGATGTTATATGAACTTGGATTAATTTTCTTCAAAGACAACTAAAAAGAAAAAAACTCCTCATGAATGACTTTTTTCCCTCCCTTTTCCTTCTCTTTTGGTCCCTCCACACCCATTTTCTTTGCATCACACTCTTGCGGGATTCTTTAATGTTACTCTAGGTAGGTTAACTATTGTTTAGTGTCTGTCTATCTGTCGGTTTGTGTGTATTTGTGTGTGCTTTACGTAGACATAAAACACACATTAACACACACATGCACTCGCACACTAAACTATGCCTGAAGGAGAGTGATCAGTGATTTTTATTGGTTTGTCCTCATCGTTTTTATTTAAATCCTCCTCCTCAGTCCATCTCACTGTTCTTTTAATTGGTGTCTTTGAAAAAAATCCTTTTTTTTTTGTTCATGCTAAACATTTTTGCAACCTGTTGTTGAGATTAAAGTTGGCCCTGGCTATAATGAAGTGAATATATCTCTTTTCAGTTTTATGGTTTTATTGATCTTTTTTTTTTCTTAAACGATCTTAACGCTCTTGTTTTAAATTTATTGAGTTGCATTCAGTTTTGAACTAATGGCAGTCTGGACTCGTTAAAAGCATATGTCATTTGGGCTTTTTTTTGGTTCTTAGTCCATTGGTTCTGTTCCTGCCTCTGCTCCTTCCCATCCCACACACCGTGCACACAATCCTAGATATTTTTTAACATCTGAAGCTCCTGCATGTTTTTACTCAAATCCATTTTACTCAAAAGCCTCGTTTTTTGTTTCCCCAATTCTTTAATCCTCCTCCTTGTGTAAGAGTAGGGGTGACATTAGCAGCTTGATCTGTGGACTGAGCTTGTGAAGACTTTTGCTGTGGACTCGAGCTGTGCAGGTTGAAGATAGACAGACTGATAGACAGAACTGAATCTTCCATCCTCTCCTTTTTGTCTTTGTCTCCTCCACTGTCACATCTTCCTCCTCTCTGTTTTGTTTGATGCTTCGCTGCCACGGCTTTGCGTGAGCTGTTTTAAAGCCTTAGACTATTTTAATAGCTTGTGTTTGTGTACATGAACCTGAAGCTGCCTGCTCTCGTCAACCTTAAAAGTAGACAAGTAGCTTAGGCCCACATCAGCTACTGTTAGTCTTCCACGCCCACCACCTCCTCCTCATGGACTGCTTTAAAAGGGGCGTAATACGTCCCTCTATTCTTGAGAGGAGGATGTCGTCATGAAGGAACATGAAGGACCACTCGTTTTGCTCTGTCTTTGCTTTTGTGTCTCAACTCTGCTCCTCTGTAAAACATCTCCACTACAGTCTATAAAATTATGTGTTGCAGAAAAGAGTTAATTAGGTGAGTAAGTGAATTGATTCGGCGCTCACTGCTTCTCCCGGAGTGAGTGCATGCACATGCATGGAGCGGAGGGTGGGTGTGTCGCCCTGAGACGTGCGCGCGTGGACGCACGAGCGCAGCTGATCGAGCAGGAGCGTGCATGTCTGCATACTGGGAACGAATTCTGCATGCACTTCCATCAGCGTTTGCCTGCACTGAGAAACCTCCTGTGTCTGACTGATTGTTGATCAGACCATGCCTTTGATTTCTTCTTTTAATGTTTTTTTCACTTTCTAAGTTCCCCACCTCTTTGAGTTATTACTTTGCTCAAGCGAAAGAAATTTATCTTCTTTCATTTTTCAAAACTTAAAACCAGCCCTTCCTATAAAAGAGTGATTTTGGTTCATGTGTGTACATTATATTTATTTTAGTCCTCTTCCTCGTTTTTATGGTGTAGAGGAAAAAAGTGGTTTAGTTTTCATTTTTAAACCACATTGAATATTCTATTTTACCACCTCCATCACATCTTGTCTAAGTAGAGATGGATCTGCAGCAGATCTCCAGGAAGTATATATTTTTACAAATAAATAAACCAACAGATCTGATGTGACTCATGTGTTGGATTGGCTGCTTGACTCTCCAGCAAGACCCTAATGAGAACACTGTGACATAATAAGCTGCTCGCGTCCAACCGCATCCATCATGTTGGCTAAAGTGATCCAACGCCTTCACCTGTACTGTACACAACCAGAGACTGAATTAAGCAGCTAAAAGAGTTGAGAAATTAGAAGAATTTATATAAATTTGTTTACCTTTACTAAAACTGGTTGCCTCATTGAGATCTAAAATCTCAATTACAAGCGATAAAACAATTACACCAAACAAGTATTTTTTTCTAGTCATTCCTTTGTTTCTTGAAGGAAGGCAAGTTTTGATCAGACATATTTCAACAATCTAATGTCATGTTCTGTGATGTACTTTCTGGGACTGACTCTCAGCTACTACCATATCAAATTTAAGCTCAATAATCATACATTTATGAGTTGTAGCCAGTTTTGTTTTTTCTCAAAGGCAGTTTTCTGTGGCGGACATTTTGAATTGGTTTAAATCCAAAAGTTAAAGAGTTGTAGATGTGCATGTGGTGATTACTTCTTGGAAAATTAATTAAAACGTGTCCAACATTTTCCTAAATATATTATCAGACATTGCTAAAATGGAAGAGCAACAAATATTTTATGGCTTTGTTCTTAAAACTGCTCCATTAATCGTTTGAAAGAGGAGTTCCTTCATTTTTACTGAACATCTCCAACTTAAAGGTTTTAAATCATTCAGGACATAATTCACAAAAAAAAAAAAAAAAAAAAAAAAAAACTCTGAGCACAGAAGTTTTAAAATTCTAAGCTCACCTCCTGAGAAAAAAGGTTTATCTTAAAACGACAACTTAAAGAACCCCCAAAACTCATTCTTTTTCTAAGAAATATATTGCTTCCCTAAATAAAAATAACTTATAATAAAAATGGGTAAAATATTTTGCACACACAAAATTGACGTGAGACATAACAGCTTTACAATATAAACTGCACCCCCCCCCCCGCACCCTCCAAAGGAAAAAAAATACATAAATCTACGAGATTAAATAGTCCTTAAGTTGTTTTATTTAAAACTCAGTTTTATCCTGCAAGAGTCAAACCATCAGTATCACATCAAAACTAACACGAGAGTCCCGCTTAATTACACGATAAAGGATCGAATAATGGATATTTACAACAGAAAATTTGCTGAATGAATAATTTATTTGACTGCCAGACGAGATTAAAATTCTGCACATGTAAATATCCACTGACAGTTTTCCTCCAGGCTTAACTGAGTCTACCTACAGCTGCAACTCCCTCAACTCGCACACACTCAGTTTTAAACACAAATATCAACATGGCCACATTGTTTTTGTCAGGATGAGTTAATCTTTTCATTAATAATTAGAAAAAAACATTTTCTCACCATTATTAAAGATGAATTTAAAGTTAACTAAACAAAAAGGAGTATTTTTTAAAACCTAAATTTGGAACAGTCATGGCAGCTGATTCAAGTGGGTCTCAAAACATCCATCAGTGATCAACATATTGATGTTAAACATTGATATATATCACTAATAATATATAATAATATTATTAGTAATATATATCAATGATGTTAAAGATTAAGTGTCATGACAACGGTGCTAAATGGTAAAACTAGAATAGATAACTTATAATTAAGGGTCAAAATCAAAGTTTGTAACAGCAGGTGTGGCTGTGTTTTGGCTTTCAAATAGTTTTTATTCAGACTTTTCTTTGGAGTTTCTAAGCTAATATTTCAACGAGCAACCATACAACCAATGTGACACTTTTGTGACACAAACCTGGTAAATCTCAGGTAAACAGACTTCAAGGTTTAATGGAGAATTAAAGAAAAGGTTGTTACAAAATGATTCATATTCACACAGTTAAAAAAATCCACATGTTGACGTTTTTTTTAGAGAAAATAAAAAACGTTGCGTGATCCTCCTGCACTGTCAAGGAGACCCTCAGATCCTTTTTATTTCCCCCAGATAAAAGCTTCATGCCTCCAACAGTCGTATGTTGTTTGTCCCACATGTTTTAAAAAGTAAGCATGGAAGCAAAACAATGCATCTGCATGACTGCATCCAACTGTTTCCTTTGTGTTTAGAAGCCTTGCCTTTAGTATGTCTCTGTTTTGTTTTGTTTTTTGACAAAATGCTGTATGTTGATGATGATGATGATGATTATTCTTTGACATTGTGGACCAAGCTGTTTTCTTTGTAGTCTCTCCACCAAAGCTGGAACTGAAATATAAGGAGGCTGATTGTCCTCAATTTTTGCGTGCTGTGTTTGTCAAAACAGGGACCATTTAAGGCGCTGATAATCTAAATTTCTGTAATTTATGTGTTGACACACTTGTCTTTATTCAGTAATTGGCTACACTTCTGCTCTGACAGGACGTTGTTTCTGCCGCCTCTAGAAGAGCTGTTTATGAGCGTTCTGTTAATGAGAAACAAGGAATATTACACGCCTCACGTGCTGCGTTGTTCGTTTCAAACAAAAATGGTTTGTTGTTTGTTTAAAAAGGTTTTTTTTTAAACCATGACACTACAGCTACCATTTAAAGCGTGAAAACCTCAGAGATTCAGAAAAAGTCTGGTCCAAATTCAGATCTAAACACTCAACTGACAGATATCTGTAGGAAAAAAAACAGAACATAATTTTGGAGAACATATTAACACAGATATTGTCTACATGAAATTGCTTTTATTCTGTCATTTAGATGTATTTAAAATGTTATTTGCTATTGCAATATTGAGTACCGCAAAATATTTTGATTTCTGACTATAAAAAGTGACAGAGTTGTAGCAGTTTTGGTCAAACCTTGTAAATGAACTTATGCTGTATGTGTTGCATAAAGTACCTTAAAGTGATACTTGAGTAAAGGTACAAGTACCTTTTCATAAAATCACTTTGGTAAACGTTAGTCTCCTCTAAGAATGTTACTTGTGTATTGAGGTTGACTCTGAATGGTATTGAAGTCTAGCCAATGATTACTTTCTAACTAAAATTGGTTTAGTGGTTTATGACCCCCCCCTACACACACACATACATATACAGGCAACTAAAAGATGGACCTTCTTTTATTGCACGAGACGATAGAACGTGAGAAATGAGGAAAATGTGCATTCATCGTCATCACAATAAATAACATTTCAGTAGCATATCTTCCTTTAACCGTGCAGACCCAGTTTTTCCAAATTCATCTTCCGACATTTCTGAACAAAACAATAGGAGCAAAAACTGAAATAGACTCTTACTGAAGTGCAACACGTGCCAGACTTGTTATTCTACCTGACCTGTCAAACATCAGCTGCTCTGATGTAAATAATGTTGCAGAATCATTATCAAATCACATACGGTCAGGCTTTGCATCAAGAAACACTTGATTAACCCTGAGTGTAACCAGCAGCTCGAAACCCTCGAGACGTTCAGATTGCAGTGAAGGAGTCACTCAGACTCAGCAGCCTGAGTGAGTTCAGCCCTGGCCTGAGAAGAAAATGACTTGTTTAGACTCTGATGTTCAGCCTTCACCATCACACAGAACCCGTGCTCTGCTGCCTGACTCTGCTCTCCATTTCTTTCTCTCGTTCAGACCGAGAGGAGCGAAGAGAAGAGCGGGCCGCCGAGCTGATGATCATGACTGGTTAAATTAGGCGAGGGCTCGGAGTGACGGAAAGCCGAAGAAAAGAAGAAGAGGGGAACATCAACGCGCACGGCTGCTGCTCATCTCCACAGCAACAGAGCTCACACACAAGCAGACTTCTGGACCTCGATGAGCTCTGGAGCTTTGAAGGGAAGGCAGTCGGATGGAAAGAGACCAATGAAAAGACTCCATTTCTCATCATCCAGTTTCTTTAGCCGAGTTCCCTTTAGAAACTCTGACATTTTGAGTTAGTTTCCAAAAACCTCTGATATCTGAGTCAAAAGCACAAGCTGGCCAATTTGGAGCTTGTTCTTCACAAATTAGTCTTTTTTGTTTTTGTCAGACACCACCTTCCCTCACTCTAACAGTCCAGCCTCAGGTCTTCCTCCCGCCTTCAAATAATCCAGCTGCACTCCTCCGTCTACCTGCCAGACCTGCATCCTGTCTTCTGTGTGCGACTTCATCAGTTTACACCCCCTCATCCGAGGCTATGAGAGGAGGGATCGAATCGCAGGCCACTCCATCATGCCCGTTCTGAAGAGCAGAGAGGAGATCCGGGCTGGCAATGTTCAAGGTAAGCCACGAGTGGATTTACACTTACTGGGTTTTAGGACTTCTTTGAAAGTCCTGGAGGCATCTTCTTCATTTCAGCTGGGAAATTAAGCTCAAATTAATCTGAGGCTTCTCATTTATTTGACTACAAGGAAGAGACCAGAATGCCTCTGGATACTGTAGGACAGATATTTTACTCATCAAAGCAGCACAGAGTCAAGATTACCTTTCAAAATATTAAAAAAGCTCTGCATGATTTAAATACAGCCCAAATCCTTCACAACAGAAGCATTTACACTGCTAAAGTGACAGCTTACCTTTGCTTGTTTCCAAATGAACATCAGTAGCTTTTTTTTGTACAATCATGCATTAAATCAGCCTTTACAACAGGTAATCTGCTTTGAGTACTCTGGCACGAATACATTTTATTCGATCAAGAAAAACAAACTGAAAAGATTTGAGTTTTTTTCTAAAGACTTAACAAACAAAAGAAGGAAACTTTAACATTTAAGAAGATTTCTGGCGACAACATCGGAACAAATCTGGCTAATTTGTTGTTTATCCATTTGTTTCTAGATTAACCGAACGAAAACAGATGAAGGAATCGTAAACGTTTTAAACAAAGACCTTACTCGAACAGTTAGTGCTCAGAGTCTATGTTGGAGATGACTCCCAGCTACTACCATACCAAACTTTAGCTCAATCCCTGCAAAAGAGTTACAGCATTTTAAAAAATGGTTTATAAGATTGATGAATTGGACTAAATGTACTGAATCAGTTAACTTCCAAAGTTAATCAGTTGACATACACACAAACATACAGACACAAGCAACTACAGGATCACCTGCCTTTAATGGTGGCAGACAGTAACTTTTTTTTTGTACTAGCAAACTTCATTGTAAGTAGTAAATAAGTCTCCCAAAGCCAAGTGAAAAATGGACTCATCAGGTCACAGAAATCGTGTCCATCTGAGACGAAGCACGCAGACAGCTCTGCTGGTTCTGAGCTCAGCTGACAAATGGTTTCCTTCTTGCGTAATATGATTTTAGGTTACATTTCTAGATCCAGAATGGGTGTGTGCTGAATGTCAATGGCTTTTCAAGGTACTCCTGAGCTCATGTGGCTGTATTGATTACTGTGGCAGCGTTTTTTTAACTCATGCAGTGCCTCCTGAGGCCTTTGAAGGCCTCCCCCATTTAACTGTGGTCTCTGGCCTTAGCCTTTATGAACTAAGACATCACAGAATTATTTTCAGAATCCTTTGCACTGAGTATATTTAACTATATTTAACTTTAATCTACTAAATTGTTTATGGTTTCCTAATTTTTGCGAAACTAAGACTTCAGGAAATTAATTATTTTGCATGAATGAGGGTGTTATTACACAGGAAATATACAAAGTTTAAAAATATGTATCTACATTTTTTCAGCCTTTGGTCCAATTTAGATTTTGTCTCTTTGCTCTGACCCAAAAATTAGTCTCTGTTTACATAAATTTAAGGCTTTAGTGAACATTTTGACACGTGACACATGGGTAAATAAAAGTTCTTAAAAAATCAATCAAAGTCAAATCAAAGCTGAGTCCTTCAGGATGGTGTTCAGCAACAAATACAAGTTCATTTGAAAAAAAAAATCCAACCATTCCAGGAAGTGCAGATTTAAACAGACCTTTATCCACAGTATTTCTCACACTTGACTAATTGCACTGATTTAGATGAATCGACTGTTTATCTAAGCTGAAGTCTTGTGTGTGTCGCTGCATTTAAAAATGTCTGAATCACCACAGCTGTTAGTGTTCAGCAGCTGCTTTGTTCCCTCTGCTGTCCAATAATCCAGACCTTGTGATGATTTCAGGTCATGTAATTGATCAACAGAGGTGGAAATAATTGCAGCGATAATGACATCATGAATAGTACTGTTTCATTTTGGTGCATTGTTAAAACAATAGCCTCAAGGTTTTTGTTATTTTGCTATCTGCTTTATTTTATATGAATTAAGGAGCTTTTAACTGTGCTCTTCTGTGACGGCAATTGCTTCATAATAACATCAAAAACAGCTCAATTCTGTTCGGACCAAATGTTTTTATGAGAGTGATTGATTCAAATTGCAAGTGAGGATTTTGTTCACACTTCAGCTGTCATTTTGCACCGTTTGCAAGAGAAAGACATATGCTGTGGTCACGCTGGAGAGAAACATGGAAGAGAAAAACAAGAGATTGACAGAAAAGCTTTCATAGTGCAAAACAGAGACAAACCCTCTGCTGTTTTTTATTATGCATGCATTTTCCTGGTGCTTTGTGAGGCAGCCTAGTGTTGAGATAAGGGATAACAAGACACCGGCTTTAATAAGCCCATCAAAATGAAGAGTTGTGGTGCTCCACAGGGGAAAAACGGGTCTAGACAACAGTATCTGTGTAAAGCATCATTGTGGAGAAGCTGCAGCCCTTTTTATCACTGCTCCCTCTGGCAAATCTTTAGAAGTTAACCCCATATAAGGGTTGCATGTAAAAAAAAAAAAAGATTAACGAGAAACTTGGCTCATGACAAAGGCAGCAAGGGGAAGAGATCTCAGTCGAAAAACGGGAGACCTTCCGTGATATTCATGAGTTCAGAGTGCACTTTTAAACCAAAATGAAAACACGTTTGATCTTTCCTGGTGCGTGCGAGCATTTCTGAAACAGAAAATGAGCAAAAATCCTTCACTCTGTCACAGTGTCCGGCTCCTGCCAGTGAAGCAGCTCCGGGATTTGTCTCTCGATGGCATCACGGATTAGAGTGTTGGCTGGATTGTTTTTAGCCCGGAGGGGTAAAGACTGGTTTGTTCGCACAGATCTAAACTGAGCTTTCATCGAATCACAAGCTCTGACGTAGTCGTCTAATTCTGGTACGCGTCTTAGTTGAAGCGTGACTTAGACGAGGTGTGACAGCTGGCATGGCCCTTCCACACAAAAAAAAAAAGAACAAAAAAAAAAACCCTTACAGGCTCACTGTACTCTGCTCACTCATTAACATAACGCAGCTCAGAGACAGCATGTGACAGGAAGTCAAAACTCACTCCTCTTGGTTGTGAAGTTTGAGGTGAGACAAGATGACAGGTGATGGTTTTCAAAGGGTAATGATGTTTTTGCTCATAACGTCTATAGGTGCATGTTTGTTTGTTGTGTTAGCAAAATATCTCATGAACGCTAGTTGTATTTTAATGAAACTTTCAGAAAGTCATCACTGGCTGTGCCTCTAAAGCTGAAGGCAATTCAAGATGGCTGCCATAGCTGACTGAGAAGACACAATGGTTCTAACTCTTCTAATTTTACAGATATTTTGCTAAAACTAATAAATGTTTATTAGTAAAATTTATGATTCTTATTTTTGGACTACTAGTTTTTTCTGCTTTTATTTAACTTTGGCATTTTATTTATCGGTTGTTTAACCAGGCAAGTCCTGTTGCGATCGCAGATCTCTTTTTCATGAACCACTGAACATATTCTGACAAAAACTTTTACGGTAATTATTGGATGTACATCTACAACTTTTGGAGCCACTCCATTTCAAGATGGCTGCTGCAAACAATCAGTATCATCAAGCATGAAAATGGTTATAACTCAATAGAATTTTAGCTAAAATGTGGTCCTCAACGTGCACGTGGCAGCGAGTAATAGGCATTGTGAGGACGAATGGGAGATATCTTACCAAGCTCAAACGATGTCTCTCTACTCACTACGGTTCTTCAGAAAACGTACTTTCCGGGTCCAATGTGTTCAAGTAAGATTCAGTTGCCATTTTCCAAAACCAACACTGTATAATGTTGCTGGTTTTTATTATTATTACAACAAACTAAAATGCTCCTAAGACAGCTTGTAAACGGCATGAAGCATTGTTGCATTGCAGAAATGGGCGTGATGAAATTGGGTGTTCTTGAAGAGACAGAGGCCAAGTTCAAGGTGTTTAGAAAAGGCTATGGTGCCATGTCAATTTATACATATAAACAGCATTTTCATAACAACTGAAAGTGACATAGTTACTTGATTTTGGTATAAAATTGAACTATATGCCTGAGGAACACATAATATTGTCCCTTTAAGAGGACAAGGGTGTGGCAGTCAGAAAAAGAGACAGACTAGCAACATGCCGGGCACAGGCGGTGTGTCCTGAGGGAGCCTCACTGCAGTGGATGAAGGAGTCACCTTCGAAGACACATGTATCTCTGAGTGAATGAGCAACAAGGCCTCAAGGGGCAGGTTGTTGTGTCGTGATGCTGCATGTTCTCAGAGAATCGGATGGTGGGGGCGGGATCTGAGGTGACAACAGGCAGGGATGCATGGCCTCTACTCTGATTGGCTGACTATGAACAGAGTGACTATAAGGGCGTTGAGATAATGATGGTGGAACTCACCGACAGCCGGCTGAGTCAGTTCTGGATACGAGCCTCATGTGAGCAGCTTTACAAATGTTGATTGAGTCGTCGAAGGATTACAGGTGCTGAGCAGCCTGGTGTTTATTGTTTACTCAGAGGCAGAGAGGGAGGCGGCAGAGTTTAGAGTTACACCAGGCTTCAGAAATCTCTCTGCTACGACTTGTCTACACAGAAATGCAGCTTTTTCCAGAAGAATCTTTTTATTCTGTCATCTCTAAAAATATCCTCTTAAACATGGCTTCATCTGTATGGAAACACCAAAAGTGCTACAGTAACCATGCCAGGTACACCAAATAATGGTAAACAAGGTGTGGATCATAAAAATCTTACACAAGATGACAATGCTCTTGGGTAGCAGGTTAAATCAAAGAAGGGACTGTGACGTATTAAAAAAGTTACTCTTGGCTGTCTACACAAAAACACAAGGGTCATGGGTGTTTCAAGATGTTTTTTTCTTCTTTTACTTTAGAAGTTACAAAAAATGCAGTATTTTTTACTCCTAACACTTCATTTTTGCGTGGTTCCAAGGCTGAAACTGAAAATTTTGAGAATTTACGAAACCCCTTACTACGACAGAGTATTAGGGCCAGACTGGGTGATTTATTTTCTATTTTTTAATTATGAGGATAAAGTCAGAATAATACAAGAATAAAGTCGGACTGGAATAAAATAAAAAGTTGTAATATTACCAGTGTGTTAGAATAGGGAATGTTGACGGACTTGTAAAGTTATATTTTTGTATCAGTGTTATTTTAATTCTATGGATTCTAAGCTCAAGCTGTATGTTATTGCAATTAATGGCTGCATTGACAGATTTAATCCTCTCATAATGTGGATGGAACACTAACAGTGACTCAAAAGTAATCAGACTACTTCAATGACACAAATAGAGGCTATCCACAGCAGGAACAGAAAATGGACATGTGATGTAATATTATGACTTTATTTTCATAATTTCAAAGAAAAATGTTGTAGTTTGGCGCTATATGAATGAATAGAAATTAAATGCGTTGCACAGCATAACAAAATGAAAATATCTCTGAATTCAGTAATAATTTCTGTAGTGAAACCAAACAAATTAAACACAGGTGTTCCTGGTGACAGAATCTCAGAACAGAACAGAATCAATGTATTTACCTTCCAGTTTTGCTTCTTGTTTTGTTTTGTAGTATTTTCACATTTAGTTGCATCCATGTGGTTCTGCATCTTTTAGCATAAGATGATTACCCCAAAATAAGTCCAGTTATTTCAATTTTTTTATCCAGGCTGTCTGTGCTTTATCCAACATGAGTGTCAGATTTGAACAAGCACAGCAAATGCAGATGCATCCCAACAGGTGAGCGACATATTTCTCCATTGATTCTATTTTTAAAATAGGATACAAAGAAAAAAAATCAATCAGGGTTCAGGGCAGGAGCTCCTGTATAAAACAAACAAGCAAAAGGAAGATGTATTTGAGAAATAATTGTGACAAAAGTGACTCTATTATTATGAATGAAAGATTGTGGTTGACCAGTTTAGATCTGATGAGCTGAACTGTCATGCTTTGGTTTGATGTGTTAGAAAAACAGAAAAGGGCTTTTTGTTGTGGCACTGATAGTGTCAGTGTGATCAGACTGCATTTAAGATGTTTATTTTTTACTGCTCAGTCATGCAAAAAGAAAATAAAAGCCCATAAATAATGGTCCACAGAGATGTGGAAATAATAGGAGATGGTCAGATGAGTCATCCTCTGTTTTCTCTTTTTTGTGGAGCTTGTCAGATAAAGTTTATGTATCGCTACGATCAACAGTCATGGTAAAATGTAACAACGTCCTGTTTTCATCCTAAAAATGTATGTTTTCAAGGAGAATAAAAAAGCATCTCATCTGTTCCACATGCTAAGATCAGATAAAACAACAAACATTTCATATTTTACCATAATAAAAAAACAACTAAACAAAAATGAGCCCAAAATGCAAAAACAGTTGGTGATAAGCAAAATTCAGTTTGACTGCTTTCAGGAGAATTAACAGAGCAAGTCGCAGCCAGGTGCTGCTAATCAAATGCACTTTATTAACGGATCATAAAAACAGAAGGCAGTTCGCTTAGAAAATCCTTCAAATAAACCCAGGAGCTGAACCTCAACACAGCAAACATGTTGGGTGTAATTGTGTGGAATTACAGAAAAGACTAAGAGGTTGTTAGATGAAAGCTCTGCCGTTACAAAAGAACATGGCAGCGACTCGTTTCTGTTTGTTAATGCAGCCGAGAGAGAAGCTCAGGATTTCTGTGTGCGTTTGACTCTTTTCAGCTCAGCGTGAGCGTCTCTACAGCTGCTCTGCGTTTCTCTTTTTGGTTTGATTCTTTTATATTTGCATGTTTCCACCTGACTGTGCTCATAAACTGTGCACTCGGGGGTTAAAACAATGCCCAGAGAGAGAGAGAGACTGAATCAGTGAATCTGGATGGAATGAATGTGTCCAACAATTTCTGCCACTTCAGCATCAACAGCTGAATCTTCCACACAGTGACTGACCAGCTGCATGCTGGTTTACAGAAGCAGGCTCAATTTTTTTTGTGCATTTCTTGGAGATTGCTTCTGAGATAACAGTGCTGTGCTGATGATGTTTGCTTTCATGCCTCCTCTTCTTTATGATCCAACCGTAGCCCATCAGAAACAAGCCTGCTCTGCTGGAACAATGGACTCAGATATGTGGAAGCTGTGGAGCAGACATGACTGTCCTTTGTTTTTTCTGCGACACATTTGTTACTACACTTAAACAAAGCTCTACAGTAAGGCAGTTTTCATTTAATCCAATGGCTGCTTCCTCAGAGGGTCAGATTATGAAACAGTGGTCCCCTGGGCCTCTTATTTGTCCTGCTGAGGACAAAACAACCACAAACTGGATGCATTTAGGGTTATTTATGTCCATGTCTTGCAGATGTTTAGCATTATTTCTCATCACTTAATGGACATTTTGTATTTCATATGATTGCTGCTGTCCTGTTTCATAGACTTTGTGTCCCATTTTTATTGTTTGATGTCTGTTTGTGGTCATTTTGTGGCCCAGTTTTAGTTGATGGGTGTTTTTGCTTGATATGTGTTTAATTCAGGGGTGTCCAACCCTGGTCCTCGAGTTCCACTATCCTGCATGCTTTAGAGGTTTCTCTGCTCAAACACACCTGAATTGAATGAATGAGTGATTAGCAGGCTTCTACAGAACTGAATCTGGTGTGTTGGAACAAGTAAAACATGCAGGACAGTGGCCCTCAAAGACCAAGACTGGACACATCAGATCTAATTAGTTTTATTTATTTTTTTCATTTTAATTTTTTACATTTTAGCTAACTAATTGTTTGGAGTCAACACAATTTAAGATGACAGCTACAGCCAAGCAACTTTAGCCAACTAAAAAATTACAGTTTTAAATGACATATTTCTCACTTTTTGTAACATTTGAGCTGTTTATTTTGTGTCTTTATGATTTTATTTACATGGTCGTCTGCATTTTGGATGTTTTTATTGCTTTTGTCTCTTAATTTTACACATCTTCAGTTGATGTTTTCTTGCTGCCATTTCCTTTGAATCTCATTCAGATATAGTTTTTTATTTCTTGGCTCCATCTTGCTCAGCAGCACTGTTCAGCTCATTTGTTCATGTGTTTTAACTAACAACAGGTCAGTGGAACTGTAGATTGTGTACAAAGTTCATGCTTGAGTACACGTCAGTGTGTTGTAGCTCTTTTTTTAAATCATGGTTGCACATTGAATAGTTGAATTGTATTGATTTTGGATAGAAAACTAACAGAATTAGACTCTTTTGTTTTAATAGAATAAATTATGTTTGAGTTGGAAAATGATCATGCTAACTTGACAGAAACCTAAACTCAAGATGCCTCAACTTCGTTTCAAAGTCTGTTGATGTGTGACAATGAGAGCAGGTTGAGAAGAGCTAAGAATAGAGAAAAGGGGGTCCATCTTTGTGAGAACAACTCAGCTTACAAAGCACAGTGTCAGCGCTCCATTCTATTATCAAACAGTCACTCCACCAGTCTGATGTTTGAAACTGGCCCCAGTACAAACCACTGATCTTTCTGCGTTAATCATTTAGCTTCCAATGAGGTATCAAAAGCAGCAATTTAGCAACAGATGGTTGTTTCATCCTGCATGCATTCAGTAATACCAAAAGCAGTATAACACATGCAGGGTTTTCATCAGAAACTGTCACTTTTTATTTCATGCCAAAGGGAGCCCCTTTGAAGCTCGTCAGTGACAGCCAGTGAAGAGGCTGAGAGGGGGTTTTTAAGTATAATTTTGCCGCAGATAGAAGAAACTGAGATAACTAAAGGCGAGATCTGTGAGCTGAGAAGAGGCGCAAGGTGTGGAGATGAGAAGCGCTGATGGAGGCTGCGATAGCAAGCTGCCTGAGTAACATTTGATAAGCCTGAGCTCAAAAGGCTCACAAGGAAGAGTTCAATTTTGTTTAGAATGTATGGTAAGTCGTTCAATTTCAAAGACGGAGAGATAAAGAAAAAGATGAAAAAAAAAAACAGGTTAATTTGATGCTAATCATCAAAAGATCTGGGACAAAACCAGTCAAGTGGAGCCTTGCAGCTCATTTATTGATGAAAACTTCCACATGCCAACAAAATCGCACGGTCGAAACAGAAGGTAAAATATTGTTTTTGAGTGTCTACAAGTGTGTGCTTGTTATTTTAGCTAATTATCTTATAAACCATTGGACAAAGTTTATAGAAACTCCCATAAGGATACTGCAGATTAGCAGGTGTTTTCTGTTTGATATCTCCAACCCATTCACAGTGTCACTGAATATGTCTCCATTCAGTCCTCAGAGGGGGAAACTTGTCAGTTAATTAGCTGTGACTTGGGACTTGGGGTGTGCTTCTAGAGCAGACAGCTGCAGAAGTGATGAGGAGGAAATCATCCAACTCAAAGGAGCAACACAAACTCTGAGGGCAGGAGGTGTTGAACAAATCAGAAGAGCAGATCTTCTCAAGGGTGGGGGCATTTGAAGGTGTGACAAGATGAAAAAAAGACAACATTCATCTAAGTTTTTATTGGTCCAATGCTGCATTTGTGCTGATAAGTTAAAGGAAATGAAACCAGTAATTGTTGCAGCAGGTATAGGCTCAGGATTCCCCAGAGATTTAGTGAAAACAAGAAGACATGGGCGCACCTTTATGATCTGACGCTACCGCAAATGCCCCCACAGCCAGAGCAGAGTCAGCGATACTCCCAACATGATAATGATAAACCTCGGTTTATACTGCTCGGAGCCAGCTGGTGGATGATGATGTAACTTTTATTCATTGTCACATGACAGCTGCACTCTGGATTTTACAATAAAAAGTTATTTTCTGAGAGGAAAAGGTTTTAATGTAGGCAGGACTTTGAGTTCACACACAAATGGCAAATTCAGCAGAACACAAAATATCTGTACTTAGTATTGTGTCTATGGCTGTCCAATCATTTTTTTTTGTTCTGTCATTTAAACTTTATACCAAGTCTCAATCTGATATTTACATATTTGAGCTTTTTTTAAACAACAGACATGCAGATTATGTTTTTAACCAAAATCTTGGTTATTTTCTGGCCAATCTCAAGGCACTCTATTGGTTTACATAATATGTTTGTGCAGTTTTTTAGGCTGTACAAAGCTTTTTTCATTACAGTACACAGACCTACACAATGATGAAAGCATCCAAAGAAGAATGAGATTCATTGACTTTCTCGAGAGCCGTTTTAAACAGAAGCAAAAGATTTCCAATAAGCAAAATAATCCTTCTACCCATAAACCGCAGCCTAGTTGTGTTATTTTTTAAATAAAATGTGGACAAAATGCAGAAAAGCTGTAAGAAAAGTGTTCAGCCAAATAATATAGTAAAAAGGGGAAACTGGGCTGTGTCATCGGTGAGCAGAAATACACACTGACTCAGCTTTATAAAATGTAAAATGTCAGATGTTATCATGGTAACATCCTTGCCCAGCAGTGGGCACCAGCAGTGCCCACAGGGTGTCAGTGGTACACCCTGGACAGGTTTCCAGTTCATCACAGGGAAATTAAATAATGATATTCACATGGGAATGTTATATATCTGTTTTGGAATGTTTTGCCTGTTGCCCATTGACTGCTGAAAATCAATACAGGGTCATAGCTCGATGTGAATAGATGGGGATAAAACATAGAAAAAAAGACACAAACAAACAGAAACGAATCATTTTGAATGAGATAAAATGTGAATAGTTACAGTCTCCGTGTTTTCACATTGATAAATCCCGGGCCCTGAGTCAGAGCAGATGTTTTCTGAATGTCAGACAGAGGAGTTTGCGTTGACAGACGTGCTCTAAACCTGTTTCACTGTAAGATTTCTTATCAGTAGTTAACAGCTTAGCATTTGCATAAGACCTTAAAAAAAAGCATAGCACCCCAGTCAAATGAATAAAATGCCTTTCACTGTGGCACTGGTGGCTTTTCTTACAGACAGTGCAGCTGCAGATGCTGCCAAAAGCAAACCTCAGGTTTTGGTCTGATGCACAGGTTTCAGTATAAACGAAGTGAATTATAAAATAGGCTGAGCTGATGCACGTTTTCTCTAGACCCCCCTCGAGAGTCTGGCGCAATAAACGTGTTATCGAAACCTCGAGAGAGCTGTAGCTGTTGAGTGTTTTGTGCTGCTGGAAAAGTAGCGGGGAGCAGAATTGCCTGGACGATGGATGAAAAAGTTCAACATCATGTTTCAGATATTCAGAGAGACGAGTAAAGGAAAACTCAGGAGGCAAGTATGTTTTCAGTGGCTGAAAAGACGGTGGGACTGGCTCTTTATTGACTCCGCTGAGGGTAACATGCTGTATCAAAGTGATTTACAGTACAATCTGATTTTTAAAGGAAAAAATTGTATTGAGACCAATAATGTCCTGTCTGACTCTACATTAGATGGAGACAAGGGTGTGGGTTATTTCTCCTGCCGTTCTCACAGAAATGCTCCTTTCATGCAGCAGATACAAGTGACTATCATGTTCTTGTCTTTTTATTTTCATAGATTCTTTACATACCTTACAAACCCTCATTTATGTCCCTCTGGTTGTTTCATACTTTTACTTTATTTTACAGCCTTTTGTTGCAGCTGTTTTCACATTTTTTTCACTGTGTTGCTGCCTTAAAATAAAAAAAATGACCTTCTCCCCCTAACATGTTTTGTTTACTATCTTCCTTTGTGAAAAAAACAAACAAACAAATTATATATTCTATTTACATTTTACACACTATCTCAATTGTTTTAGATTTGGGGTTGTTCTTGATTAGGGTGACTCAACGTATAGCTGTTGAGCCGGGCCGCTTCAGTTCCTATAAAGCTCTATCGGACACAGAACAGCTGCAGGGAGGGACATGTCACATTGTTGCTGAATTTGGTAGAGTATCAGTGCAATAAATAGCTTCATTGAGATAATGAAGACCTCTGTGGGGCAAACAGCTTCAACTTTGACCCTGTGTTTTTTTTTCCCAGGCCTGTTTTTGCTGTGTAGATCATATCTGTGCATTTGCAGTGTTAGATGTGACCAGCCTGTGTATGTGCGTGATGTGTGAGCCGAGTCAGTTTCTTTGCCTGAGATGAGGAGATTATTGAACGTTATGCTGAAGAAGTCTCACTATGAGAACATTAAAAGTGCAATTAGAGTGGAGCTCCTTGACCACACTAAGCTGCACTTTATGAAGCTTCCAAGATGCTCTTCAGTAAAGTGGTGAGTTTTTTTCCTTCATCCTGCCAGCGTTTTCACAAAACCCTACAGGTGGCAGAAGACTAGAGATTCTTTTATTGGAAGAAATATCACATCATCTTGCATGTGATGATGCCACTTTGATTAGTTTCCACTTTTGCGATTTCATATTCATAAAAATGGAAACTTTCTGGTATGTTTTCCTCCTTCACCCTCTGAGTGTACCGACACTGCTGCAGCTGCAGACACATTTCTTTATGATGATAAAAACCTCTGCTCAGTCTCAAAATAACCATCCCTTTGCCATAAATACTGATTAAAAAGAAAATGTCTCGTTTCCCAGCCAAAATATCTCATATATTTAAGAAATATTTACAAAAAATAGCTTTAAGATGTTGTGTCGCTTTTTAAAAATACTTTATTGACCCAGTTTTTTTTTGTGAAGATTTAATTTCAAGATTAAACATAAAGCATTGTTGTCATGGTGGCAGCAGGTTTTCAGACTTAGGAATGCAGACTGACACAAGGAGCTTAGAAACAACACCTTATTCATAATAAAACCAAAATAAAAAAAACACTGTTGACAGCAATCACAAAAGGAGAGACCTGAATGTGGTACAAAAACCATCAATGACAGAGGCTGATGAATGATTGGAAACACCTGTGTTAATTACATACTGGGGACAGGTGAGAGTGGGCGTGGCAGACTGACTGAATAGGAGTGAATGGTGACACAAATGTATGAAGGACCGAATCTGACATAATTAGAAACAAAAGCAGAAATATATTTATTTATTTTATTTTTATTTAAAATTTATTTCATTTAAATTTAAAAAAAAAACAACACATTACAACACAAAACAAAAACAATATAATTAAATGAAAAGGAGCAGAAAGAAGAAAAATAT
>JARVJO010000227.1:27550189-27565175 GCA_031762555.1 Cynodonichthys magdalenae
ATCTCAGTGAATTTTTTTTTCTTGGTGTTTTTCTTTCTTAATCCTTTATTCTCCTTGTGCTACACATGTTCGCTGTCAGTCACACGCTCTTGAACAGAACGAGGGGGTGAGCGCAGTGGATTATGTTGGCATGGCAACTGTATGCTTATATTATATATTTCTCCTTACACACCATACGAAAGCCGTTACAGAGCGAGAGTAAACCATTATTTCTGAGTAGGACAAACGATGTGGCAGAAGGGAAAAGGTCGCAGTCATAAAGGGGCGAGTTTTTGAATAGACAAATGAAGAGATTAAAGCTAAAACACAAGGGATAGAAAAAAACGGACAAAAGGGATCAGAAAGACAAAGGTGAAAATGTGAAGAAGATATTGGCTGGCGAAATGTCTCTTGCTGTAGAGAAATAGTGATTTTTAAACAGCATGCTGTAGCTTTTTTGTGTTATTAATAGCTGAAGAGTCACAAGTAAAAAAATTGAACTACCCTGCAACAATATGTACAGAAAAGAATGCATTAATTTCAGTTAAAGAACACTAAGGTTTGTGTTAAACAGTGATTTCATTTTTGTTTGAAATCAATTTAATTATTTCCCTTACTGCTTTAAATACACTGAAAAGATTATGTTATTTATTTTTTTAAATGAACAGTACACATGCAAAAAATAACATGGCTCACCCACAAAACTGCCTGAAGTGCTCCTAGGAAAGCATGCGAGGAAAAATTAGTTAAAACCATGCTAGCGTTTTACTTGTGTGTGTTTAGCCACGCAGCAGGTTACAGGCTGGCCGTGGTTTATGGTTTATGGTAAATGGGGATGGGTACAACCCAGGTGAGCGGGGGCCTCATAAGTGGGCCCATTGCTCTCCCCAAGAGACACTGGGCTTTAATCAAACCTTTGTGTCGTGTTGTTGAAACGCCCATAGCAGGCTCTGGTCCTCTCTGGTGGGCTTGACCGTGGGGTCTTTTGATCCTGTGCATTCAAATTTTATAAATTCTATGAAAATCAAGATTGCATCGAATTTGTATAAAACTTGTTTACACCTGATTTAAATCAGGTGTACAGTTAATGCACCCGAACTTTGCGATGAAATTAAGACACACAACTGCAGCACAGTTATTGTACAATTCACGTGCTGCACAGCTACTTCCCACTTGCAATTTGTAGGGACCTGCAGAAATACAGTATATCTGTGTGTGGCGAGCCTGTAGTGCATAAAAGGGGCAAGACCCCCCAGAATAAATACTAACAAATAACCAATCTGTAGTATGTAGCATTGAAGAAAGAGAAGAAGCTGTTGTCACTCCGTCACAATGAGCGAGGGTGTTGGACGTTTATAGGCTGAAGACAGAAGGTGAGGATCAGCACCAAGAGATATTAGCTTTGGTTTGACAAGAACACAGTCAGAGCGCCAGGCGGTATAAGAGGCCACCCTCAACAAACAAGAAGTAATTCTGATAATTAACCTTCTCTCAATTAACCTTTTGTCTGCACCACAAGCTGGGCTGTGTTTCATGTGCAGATCGACATCTGCTGCTTTTATTATGCCTGCATTTTAGCTCATAACTGGCCAATTTATGATTCAATGTGCAGCATGGAGGATGGAAGATGAGTTTGACTTTTACACCAACAAGGCAGGCCAATAAATAGGAAATTACAGTCGACTTTCATGCCAATGTGACCATTGAAGCCACATTCATCCACTGCTTTCTCCTCATTGCAGAAGATATGGTGAAATGAACTTACCTGATTTGTGCCTTTATTTCACTTTCCAGTACTTTATTACGAAAGGGGGAAAAAGTGTGACACATGCAGGTTGGTCTATTATGCACCAAGCAATTTGCATGCTTCCATTTAGCCATTAGCTCACACCGTGCCATGTGTTAGTATTGGCATAATAGGACGACATAGTTGGCCCCAGCCCACACTCAACTATGGCTCCGGAGACTAATGAGGCCTTTCAGATCTTTTGTTGGGACTTAAGCTGTGTGTGTGTGTGTGTCAGTGCACACGTGTGAACACGTACCGCTTGCTGGTGTACAAAGATAATAGCCTCTTTGCCTGCGTTTGGGGAGATTACGGCAGTTGTTTTCAGCGCAAACAAGGCGCCCAGAGGCGCATAGCAAACCCAACATCATTCCTCCTAAATGAACCATCTCTTCACCACTCGGGATTCTGTTGCTCCTTTCAACACTGGTCAACATGTTAGTAAGGTAAGTCAGTTATTTATCCAGAATCACTCAGTGCCTCACAGGAAAGCTCTATCACATAGTTAAGAGCCTAGCATTCCTTAAAGCAATGCTTTTTACCAACCGCCTTTCATGTCAGAGTTTTAGACTAAGACCATCGAATGACGAGAGTGGATGTGGTTGTTTTGGTCAATCATATCTTTTGTGATATAATAAAATCTGGCAAGATCTGTTATGCCTGGTTCATGAGGCAAGATTTTAAAAGTGTCGGTTAATTTTTAAAACCTAAGATGATAATAAAAAAAGTCATAGATTTGGTGCTACAGTGTGTGATGTGCAGCCACACGACAAGACAACACACCACACGCAGATTTCACTCACGAAAATCCAGATGTCAGACGGGAAATCTCGCAAAAACCTCTCAAGATCAAGAATGAGTTCAGAGTAAATAAACATGGCTGATGAGGAAGAAGCAATGGAGATAGTTGGTGGACTAATTTTAACAGAGAAAAAAACAAAACACAAAGACGTCTCCGAAGTCCACCAGACTTTCTGATGTGCCATAGCAGTTATTTTGTCTTGTTATTTTGAATTCTCCTCTATGTTTACACTACCTCGCTTTCTGATTGGCTACACGTCACATTCAACAGGCTGAGTACTTGTTTGTTCTTGGGGGATACCACATGCTGGGTTATCGGGCCAAGACAATCCAACATGTTGAATATCCTAGATTTGAGGTCAGAGTGGTCCAGACGTCCTTCTGAGCCGACTAAACCTTAACCTTAACTCTTATTTTAACCTCTTGAGACCAAGGCCTCCAGTACCAGGGACAAACTGCATTTTCCATTTTCTATTTCTTCGACAAATCTTAATTTAACAGAAGTTAAAAGAAATAGAGGTACTGGGGCTCAAGAGGAGAGGAACCACACACGGCAGGAATATCTCAAAAGATTATCTTTAGAGCCATCGCGATAATCAGGCATCCTTAAGAATGTCGGAGGGCAAAATTGGATCAAAAATCAACATGTCTCTTGCCATGTGATCCAAGCTTCAGGGCTGACTTTTAGCTCAGTATCTGTAACAATGACTGGGCTATAACCATTTTTGTGTTAGCTTAGGTCAGTTAGCTGAGGTGGCCATCTTGAATCAGGTTGACTACAGAAGTTATCAGATGTAGATGTATGTTCAGGGACCACCTCCTGAAAGTCTCATTAAAATCTGTTCACATCTGTTCTCATGTGTGCAGTCACATACTGTCTATTGCACATAATTTGTCTTCACTTCAGGAGGTGGGCTACAATGAACTGTCTTTTAAAAGAGCAAGGACATAAACATGTGAACATAAACACTCTGTAACAAACTGCATGCAGCAGGCTCACAGCTTTCAGATCTTTCTTGTTTAATGTGGGTCTGTCCTGGGTGAAAAACTGTCTCTATCAGGTGGTCAGTAATAAAACTCCTGGATGAATGGGCTGCTGTGTTTTGGCCCCCTCATGGTGGGATTTCTCCTGCTAAGAGAAAGATAAAATACTGTGTGTAAGAGAAGCAAACTGCCTTTGTATTCCTGAAGAAAAAAAGCCCTCTTTTCTGTGAACACATAGCTCTGCCTGTCACTGAAAACTGATTCACAGCTCTTTGATTGATCACCACAATTATACACCCTCTCTATCTTGAAATAGGCGTCCTTTCAGAGAGGTGTGTGTGTGTGTGTCTGTGTGTGTGTAGCTCTTGTTGGACAGACGTGATCTGGGAAGTAAATTATCTCACAGACCTTTTTGGCCACTTGAATGTGACGTACGTCAGGCCGACTGTACGGCGATAAGTAGGTCCTTGCCAATCTGTTGCAGCTGATGATTGTTTGAGCTGAGGGTAGGCTCTCTGTTTCCCCACCACATTGTTCTCATTTCTAATTTGTCGCTCAACAAGTGACCTCCTTTAGTTCTGCAAGGTCCGCGTACTCCATTATGCAAGTTGGTTGTATGTGAGGCAATAATGGACTGAAGCCGTAACGCCCTCTTTTGCTGTTGGTTCCAGTTCCAAAGGCTTGATTGATGAAATTGAGAAACAACCAACAAAAAGAAACACATGTATCACTCATTTTTAACCGACCCACCCTTGCATCACACACCTGTAAACAGTTTAAAGGAGAGCCTCAGAAATGACAAGAACTTAACCGTTTTTTTTAGGAAAAATACCTTCACTCGTTAAATGTCATTTCCACTATTGATGTATTTAAAAGCAAAAAGATGTTTCATTTTTTTTTATCACTTTTATCTGCTTTTCCTCATCCTAACAACAGTATCAGATAACAGTTGTGACAAATCGCATTTTGATGGTAATATTTTAACAATTATTAGTTTCTAGACTTATTTACTTGAGATAAAAGGGGCCAACACAACCGAGAAACTGCAATAAATACTGTCTCTGAATTGTGATTATTAAACTTATCTCATTCAGGCAGATCTTTAAGCACACTTCCTTTTCCTCTCTATGTCTTCATGAGATTCTGTGACAGTCTTTGTTTGATTGATGTTCTTATTTTCTTGTCATGGCTGTACATTTAACCCTTTAACAGTCTAAGAGATGGAGCCATGGACCAAATTAAAATCTGCTCCGAATTACTCTGATTTGTCTTTCCTGTGCTCCTGGACAGCTAGATGTAATACTGCTGGAAGGCATGAATGTTTGACTCCTAAAATGAACACCAAAAGAGTTCAGATTTATTTGTCATTAAACAAAAACAAAAATGTTGACAGATATTGAGCTAACATTTGGTGTTGTAGTAGCTGAGAGTCATCTCTGAAACATATTGTGGATAGTGTTATTTTCATAATTTGACCCCCAAAATATCAGTGGTTCATTTTATCTGCTCATACAGAAAATCTCTGTTGAGTCAGTAAAGTAATAATAATTTGAAAAATGATATGTAAAACGTAAAAAAAACAAATTATAACTATTTTTCCCCCTAATCTCCTTTCAGGCTCTCAAGTCAAGGGAAAAAGAGAAAAATAAATTATGTGTACAAAATGAAACTTTTTATAGTTTGCTTTTCAAGGATTTTATAGTTTTTCTAAGAAATGTGAAGCCATAGTTACTATAAAAGGACAAAATGAACAGTGTGTAAAATAATATTAATAATAATAATAACAATCTGTATATTCTCTCATATGTCAGTATCAGTATTTTGGCTTTTTTGGTGATTTTGTTAGGTTTATTCCCTTTTGGTTATGTTTTATCCTTTTCAGTCCTTGTGTTTACATTTGTGCCACGCCCACGCCCACCTGGCACCCTGCTTTGTTAACTCAGCTGTTCCTCATCGCCTCGTTAGCCTCAGTCCATTATTTCATAACTGGGTTCCTGTGCCTGTCTTGTGCCATCCCATGTTGATCCTGATTGTGTAAGTTTCCCTGCCGTGACAACTTCTGTCTTTGCTAAAACCAAAAGTTGAGTTTTAGTCTGTTTGCATTTCAACCACGACATAAAACCCTGTTTTTTGGTTACAGAAGTGAAGTTTGGACCAAAGTGATGAACTGACTTAATAAAAAACAAATTTGTTTTACAGAATTTAGTAAAAAATCTCCAATTACTTCAACCAAGTGTTTTATAGTGATGTACCACATAGTAATTGCAAATTAAGTTTTCAAGTCAGTAATATAGTAGAAACATGTTTCACTTGTCCAGCCGTCATCTTTAGTGGTTTTGGGCTGTTTTGTTGTTTCTGTAGCATTTTGGTCATATTTACACATGAAAAGTACTCAGTTAGGTTTAGGAAAAAAACAAAGAACCAACATGGCTCATTGTGTAATAAAAAGAAAAAAAATTAAAAACTGGCATTTTTAGGTTTGTTTGAAGAAAACAAGTCTTGATTCATCACCTTACTAACCACCATGTGGTGCCTCGGTGTAATTTTAGCACATTGCATGCAGCGTGAAGAAGTTGTGATTATTTCACATCTTTGTGAAACAAAGCTGCATTCATGATGCAGTGTGTGCCGTCGTTCGGTCCAAATCCAGAACCTTCTGAGGATTTATAACTGCTGCGTCTAACTAATCTCATAGACAGCCTGTATTTGACAGAGTAGTGATCTCACGTTCTATTTTTTTCCTTCATTTCTGATAAGAAGTGATTCAGGTAGACTCTTGCATCTTTTCTGTCTTCCAGAGTGTGATCAACAATGGTAACAACAGAGCTACTGCAATATTAGTTAAAGTTGCAGTGTTATTGAGTTAAATATTTAATGTCAGTGCAGCATCCTAGGAGCAGACCACTGCTTTCGGGATTAGACAGATTTCTTGTCTCTGCCTTTGTGTTTCACACACCGACACAAACACACACACACAAATTAAAGAAGACAGGAAGGAGCTAATCAAAGGAAGTTTGCTGTATGTTTTCTCCCTTTAATGACATTCTTTCCCCCCAAGATTCCTATTTCTTTTCTTTTTCTTTTAGCTCACTTGTCTCTCATATAAAACCCTAAACTCTTTATGAATGTGGTTCCATGTTCTGTGTCCCTTGAGTTTAAGCTGAACTCACACAATGAGCCTTTTCTCTTTTTTTTCACCCCATAAATTCCTACATTTTAATTGTGTCCTTCAAATGGGCTGCAAATCCTCTTCTTTCTCATTTTCCTTTTGCTTTTTTTTCACTCCCTACTTGTCTTTCTTTCCTCATAATGAGTTCGTTTTATCAGCCTGTGTGCAGTGCGTGGACAGGATGAATAAATTCAGAGATCACAGGAGACTCCTCTGCATTACACTTGGTTACAACAGGTTGTCAGAAGGCTTTGGGAGCCTCACTTGGCTTCTTCCTAGGAGCAGCAACTATCTTTTGCTTTTTAACATTCAAATTCACGGGGCCCAATTACCCAGCTAATTTTATTTAATAAGGTAAAGATGGGGTATAATTCCAGTGGAAGTGGATTAGTTTTTTATGACACCATAAGACTGCCTGTCAGTGTTTCACATCTTCTACCAGCTGATTAGTTGAAGATAAATTTAGCTTAGACATATAGTAAAAATATGGATTTCTTGTTTAAAAAACTCTTGAATTTGTTTAGTTCTTTACCCAATTATACATTTATATTTAACAATATCTAAATTCTGATTGCTGTCTGAAGCCCTGAAGAAACACAATGCTTTTTTGTTTATTGCACCAAGAAACCTATTTTTTAACATTGTTTCAAAATGCAAACAATTTCTTACTCTAAACCTCTACAACCTCACTTCCAAAATGGTTGGGATGCTGTGTGAGATCGAAGTAAAAAAAAAAAAAAATCAGAAAGCAATTGTTGGATACTTTATGGTTGATTAAATGCGTTTTAGATACAGTCTTATATCTTATACTTTGTGATCAGTTGTGGTCATTTACTTTAAATTGTAAGAAAATCAACAAGTCTTTATTTAAAATGTGCCTTGCTCCAACAGTGTAATTATAACAATTTACATTTCAGGCATTCTAATCCTGACGTAAGAGGGACCACCCCTCAGGGGGCGTGACCAGGTTTTCTATAAATAGTGTAAGGATAAGTAAGCTGGAGGCCATTTTCTTTAGACAGGTTTGGAGTGATTTGAGTCTTTAGATCTGAAAATAAACTTTTAACTGAGAACTTAATTGGTTTTCTGAATATTATTCCTGCTACCAATCTGAACAATTCTTTAGACAAGGCTTTGCAAATCTCATAAACCCATATTTTCAGCTCCGTCACATCTGTCTTATATCTCTATGGTGTAATGAGATGTTTGGTTTGCACCTTTTCATGTCTGGTACTTTAGCATATAGCACAATCTCCAGCAATGCCACAGAACCATTTTGTAGTTACGGGTGTGCATGTTCCTATAGCAGAACCTACCTCTTCCGGGTCACAGGTCAATCAAGATAAAGCTGAGTTTTCTATGAAAACGCTATTGTGTACAAGTTCAACAAGCTCAAACAGCAGATTTATTGCTTAGATATTAACCTCGTCTATGATCCCAAAAGAAAGTTTAACATGAATCAGTTTAGAGGAAGTATATTAGGTCTGTATGAAGGTATGGATTTCACAGATTGAATTTGCTCAATTCCAATGGCGTTTCCATAGCAACCTCAGCATTTATCCTGAAAAACGTGTATTTGTAACTATTTGTAACTATGAAATGGTTTATTTGTGGTTATACATTCTGTTACAATTTTATGGTTGACAGGGGTCATAGCTCATCTTATCTGAAATCTGAGAGCTTTGTTTTAGTGGTGTACTCTGGAGTGTTCTTGGCAAATGTACTGCATACTGTATATAAGTCTTTGTTTTTGTGTTGGTATATGTGTGACATAGAGTATCACAGTACTTATTAGGTAGTGGTTGGGTACTATGTCTTCACTGCTGCCTGATTATTTTTTGCAATAATATTTGTTGAATGAATAACAATGATTGCTGACGGAGCTTCCTTTTCACACCTACCTGTGAACCACAGGTGCTCTGCAACAATGTCACACATAAGAACCAAACTCTGCACCAACGAAAACCAATAAAAGCTTACGCTGTCGAGGATGAAAATTGCTAATGTAATTGAGGTATGTGAAGTTTATGTAGGATTTAGAACATTTGAAAATATAAGAGTTGCTGCAACTGACAGAGATCCAGACTACAAGGCTGTCTGAACCAAATAAAACTAAATTTGTCCAATTAAAATTCTCCTTAGCTATGAATTTTGAGCCCTTTGTTTAATTATGAAGGTAAAAATACACGACACCAACACAACAATCCTAACGCCATGGTGAGCTGTAACAGTAACTCATCAGTGTGCTCATAAACGAACGTCAGATACTCAACTTTTTACAACATTTGTTCACAAGCACAGATCTGACTGAATGATGGGCTGCCTTCTCTGTTCATAGAGGCAGGTGTAAGCCTGGTTTAAAATCACAACATTAAGTCTGTGGTCAGTGTGGTTTGAGGACATAAATGTTAAATGTCTCAGTTTTGGTGTATAATCAGTAAGTGTAGTGTAAAACAGAGATAAACCAAACTGTCCTTTCTTTTGTTTTATCACAAACACCAAAAATGATCTCCTGGTTCATATTTTACAATACAAAGCAGTAAAGCTATTTTATGCTTTTTAAACATTTCAGAAAAATATTCAAGGCTTTTGTTTGTTGCCTGAAAATTTCTCAGATGTCCTCAAGTTTTACACTTGAAACAAACTCAAAGAGTTAAACTTATTTTCTCTGGAGCTGCACAGAGCAGAAGTTGTGCTGCCATAGTTCATGAAACTGACCTTCATCACAGTTCTGTTTGCTATGGTTGGGGAATACAGAGAGGGAAAAAAAGGAATCAGCAAGAGATAAAAGATTCAAAGATAAGAGGCAGAGCTAAAAAAAACTCTCATAATGTAGTGGTTTTCACGGTTTTGCATCAGGCTGTGGAAGGGCTCCTATGCAGACAGAGCTGACTGGTGGATATTTAATCCCAAACAGGCAGAAAAGGTCGAGTTTGTTCTAATTGCGTGGAGCGGGGGGTGTGTGTGCGCGTGTGTGTGCAGTCATTTACATTCATGAGTGAACCTCAGTTTGTTGGGACTGAGATAAGCGCAGGTACGGAGGATGCAGAATGAAGACCAAGCTTGGTCCAGGATTGAAGTTTTGTTCTTGTGCTTCTCTGCTGTGTGACCTTCAGGAGTGTTTTCAGTGTAATTTTGTGCTTGAGTGAAAACACAAGAAAAAAAAGATTAAACTGTGAAAACTTTGTGCTTTACTTATTTGACAGAATGATGGAAATAGATTTTTCTTATCAACTTAATACGGTAATTTTCTTTTTTTTTTTTAGTACAGATGAAGCTTTCACATTATGCATCCATTCAGTTACATTTATCAGGAAAAAACAGGACATTTTCTGTTTTTTGCATGAAACACAAGATCTTTTTTATTTTTTACTTTTTTCCATACATTGTTCATGCTCTGGGCTGTTATGTTTTCAACAAACAAAAGTTTGACTCATTTAGGTCTAAAAGCAGACATCTAAAAGAAGAATAACTAAACCCAAAGAGGCAAAACAACCCCCATTAAGTTTACAGTCAAAATGTATTTTTACAACATTTTTGTGTTTAGAATTTCATCAGGCAGACAATTTACAGCCATTTTCAATTTATTTCAAATACAGGGCCACTAATATCAGAACGTCATAAAGATATAGAGCCTATAAAAAATGTTAACCCTTGTAAATATTTTATGCTTTGATTGCTGTCATAAATCAATCATGGCTGATATAAAATTACTTTCTTATTAAAATATATATTTAAAAAACATCCTAAATGTCAAAGTGAAATAAAAATTGTTCTAGGTAGTACCAATTAAATAAAAAAATTGTAAAGTAAAAAAAGTGATTACATAATCATCACCTCTTTTAAAATGAAAGTTATAATTCAACAAAAGATTATTGAAACAGCACAAGTCAGGGGACGGATATAAAAGATCCAAGGACCTAATTAAACCCAGGAGTTAAATCCATCATCAAGGAAGGAATGGGAGTAAATCTACCAGGAGCAGGCCGTCCTTCAGCCCTGTGTGGATACACAGGTGATAATATTGTTAATAGTACATCTTCTACCTGTGTGAGAATATAATTTGGATGGCATAGTTACTGTGCACAACTATCACAGCTACAGCAAAATTTTGTCTTTTTCGGGGTCAGAAAAAAAGATTTGAGAGAGATCTTTAATGCATTTATTCTCTTTTTATTTGCAAATTAAAAATGTTTTTTTTTAAAACAGAAGACTAATCAGGATCAGACTTAAATTGTGTTTTTTTTAAGAACGAATCCTAAAGCAGCAGAATCCACACGCCTGAAACTGTTTACTGTTACTTCTGTAGAAATCTTTTAGTTGTGTTGGCAAAATTACTTTTCTCCACATATGTTGGGTCACACTAAAAGCTGCAGGTCCTTCATACAACACAAGCCAGTATGGAAACGCCTGCTGTTTCCAAAAGAATAGTATTTGCACCAATAATTTATTAAACTTAATGTATCTTCTCATTTCTCTTCAAAGCAAAGGCCTTCCCTAACACCAGATATTAACCCCACAATACTCCCCACAACCAGAACCTGGCTGGATCACAACAAAACCTCCTTCGGTGTGAAGACACACACTTTGTCTGCTCTTCCTCACCCTCATCAAACTATGAGTGGCACCTTCCCACAATGATAGTACCACGTACGCCCACGGACACACCGCTCTCCGGAGTGGCATGCCTCTCCGACAACAGCAGGATGCCTCTACGTGCTAGAGAATCACAACTCTCTAACGACACACTACCTGTGTGGGCGGGTCCGACCTGCTTCAAACCATTAATGACCAAGTGTTATGCTGCCACAGCTGCTGCCACGTTCTGCCGCCGTAATAATAAATCACTACGAGCTCGCTACACAAGATTTTGTACAAATTCTCCACAATCTATTTTGTTTCATCCTGAGCAACCTCACAAGGACCATCCACTTCCCGGTTGCTTTTTTTTTATGTTGTAGAAGCAACCGTCCAGTGGGAAAGGAGCCAAACTAACAGTTCAACTAAAAATAAATGAACTTTTTAAGATTGTTGCAAATTTGTTACCTGATTAGGTTTTCAGGGAATCAGAAGGTTCTCCCTCTGTGTGTATGTTGAGAAGACATTTATGAGAATAAGGGGATTTACAGAAAATTCTCTCTCTTAAAAGCTAAAATCTTCCTTAGACCTACTACTTAAGGGAAAACTATACAAATATTCCCTCTTGCATGAGACAAAAGGTCATTTGAATCGTGCTCATGCTTTTAGGTTGTGTGCTTAACTCTGCTTTCCCCAAATTGTAACTTGACGTTCATGATCTTTGTGTAACTGATATTGTATGTGTCATAGGTCTCTCTTGTAAATGAGACTATACATGTCTCAATGAGATTACCTACTTAAATAAAAAAAATAAAAAAGATTGACTCAGCTCCATCTAAATCTTGCTCTAAGCTGAAAAAAATATCAGGAACAAACTTGTTGCCAGCCAACAGATGATATTTGATACTTTTTTTTATTAATTTGCTGTGTATCATTGCCTTCCTGGTATGTGAACACAATTACATGCAGGAACACGTCAAGTGCAAGGTGTGTTCGCTTTAATCTGTGCGTGTGAGTGATGGAGGGCAGGAGCTAATATCTGTGTGTGACAGCTGGCGAGCCTCTCTGGTAGCACTGACACATCCAGCTCTGTGGTCTTTATCCGCGGTGAGAATGACACTCGGTTAGAGGCCCCCGTCACCGGCGTGCACAGCTCCTCTCTAATCATCTCGGCCTGATTCTGACGCCGCACTCAGGTCTCCTGCTGGGGTTTACAGCAACAACAGCGAGTGTTCACTCAAAGACTTGCTAATTCCTGCAGGTTGAAAACAAAATGGTGTTTTTTTATTGAGGGTGAAAATGTGAAATCACTGAAGCACCTCTTCTTAGTATTTTTCTTCCATTTCAGTAACAGTTTTAAATTTGTATTTCACCACAATTTCTGAAAACCCCATTAAAAACCTCAAGACAGGTGTTTTTATGGCTTTTGAGAGCATTACATCATACAGAACAGATAAAAACATTGAAAAAGTTTGAAACAAGCAAGACAACCCAGAAATATCATCTACAGTTTAAACAGCAGAAAGTTGGAATTTACCTGAACTCATTTTTATATTTAATGATTTTTACATGATTTATGCTTTTTAAAAAAAAAAAAAGATTTAGCAATGAAATTTAAAGATGCTGCCAGTTCTAAGTTTTGAGTCCAACTTTCCAAAATGGGTGTCCAATCCTGGTCCTCGAGGGCCACTACCTGCATGATTTAGATGTTTTCCTCCTTTGAGACACCTGATTTAAAGTAACGTGATTAAAATGCTTCTGGAGAACTTAAAGACCTGCTGAAAATAAGGGAATGAACAATGCAACAATAAAACCATGCAGGAAAGTGGCCATTGAGGACCAGGACTGGACACCACATACAGAACATTTGCAAACTCTTTTTTTCACAGTTTATACTTCAAACTGTAGAAATTTGTCCAGCCATCATGTTTTTCTTTCTTTTTTTGTTATCCCTAGAATGTGGAGTATGACCATCCAAACTCTTACAGACTTTCATTAAATTTTTCTCTCAAAACTGAAAGTGAAGTTTAACTTATATTTTTGTTGTCATATTTCCTACATGAAAGCTGTTTGTGTGACGACCGGATGCTTCTAGTATTTACAATTTCCACAAGTTTTTGTAGTTTTCACCCTGGGATGGTTTGTTTGAGGTTTACTTTCTGCTCTGCGTTTATTTCTGTCCTAAGAAGAGTGCAGTCAGGGTATGGCCGACAGGTTTGTGGTCTCACGGTGAAACTAATAAGCCACTGGCGGCAGCTTTAGCTTCTTTTTAAATCTTGATTCCTTTTATGTTTCTTCTGTAATTTGTACAACACAACACTGACATTTTGTCAGCTTAGATGATTACAGAAGGAAGTCCCAAATGACTGTAGAGGTTTCCAGAAGGAAGTTGATGTAAGCTGTAATTTCAGGCGGTAGCTGCAGTGGTAGCCTTCAGCTCTTTCTACCGGTGGTGTTATTACACAGAGAGTCACTACAGTGCCATCATACTGTCACTCTGCAGAGATTTGAGTCTCCAAAGTGTTGCTGAGACAACGAAACAGCTGACTGAGAAGGAGTTATTCTGTCTAATGAGTCTACCACACAAAACCTCATGTGCTAAACAGTGGTGGTTTTCAACTCTTGGGGCTAGTTTCTATATTTAGTTCAAGGGATTTGAAGTGCAACTACACAGAAAACTTGAAACATGGAGTCAGCAATGCCAGAGGTTTTTAGGGAGAAGTTGAAGGAGAACTTGTTTCGCCCCTTCCACAGCGATGTCTGATTTTTATCTTCAGGCCTAATTAGTTTTTTTTTCATGCATGACTTTTTGTGGAGAGGTGTAGGTGTCAGTCCAGGTAAGCTAGGTGTAGGTGTGGGCTCTTGCTGAGTCTGATAACAGTAAGTGATTTGCTTGCTGTTAGACCCTGCAGAGTGTTTTCACAAACATGCTGCACACACTGGTTGGAAGAACCAAACCCCAAAATGTTCAGTGTTCAAAGCTGCTCGCATCTAACTTTTTCTTTAAGCTGTTTTTTCTCTTTCACCTTCAACTTTCCCCCATTTATTTCCACATCAAATCCTTTATCTTTTCAATCTTTCCTTCTCTCCATCTTTTCCCTGTTCTTCATCAGAGTAAGTCTGCACTGTGTAAAAAGCACAGACTCAAAGCTAAGTCTCTCAACCTTCAAAACCAGTCCAGCGCTCAGGTACAAGTGAAGGAATCCAACATGGTTTGCACTTTACACATTCTGAGGACAAGTACTTATTAATAAAAATGTCATTAATCCATCAGTTTCTGACTCACGCTCACTGTTCTGAGTCAGCTGACAGCTAAACTATATATCTCTCATTTTTATCTTTCAGAGCAGTAAATTATCCTGTTCAGTCTCTGTTTAGTCCTTTACTGTGTGTCTCAGCAGCTTTACTTCATGGTCCGGATCGCACGAGGGTCATTTATCACTGCTTGCAATTTCAATTACTTAGGAAAATTTGTAAATTTAACAAAACAGGCTCAATATGTGGTTTAAATGACAGTAGTGAGGGAGAGGATGTGACCCCCTTAAATCAACAGTTTGTTGCTGATCCCTAAAATAGCACAGAGTTACAGATTGAAATATTTCAGTTTACTTGCTTTCATATACACTCACCGGCCACTTTATTAGGTACACCATGCTAGTAACGGGTTGGACCCCCTTTTGCCTTCAGAA
>JARVJO010000227.1:27565275-27579920 GCA_031762555.1 Cynodonichthys magdalenae
GATTGGCTGATTAGAAATTAAGTGTTAACGAGCAGTTGGACAGGTGTACCTAATAAAGTGGCCGGTGAGTGTATTTTACAAAGAATGTATTAGAATTTAGCATAAAATACACTTGTTTTATGATTTTCAATCCCAATCTGTAATTTCTGACCTTTGCCAATTATAAAATTATAATTATGATTTGCATTTTGTAGCCACTTTATGCCATAAAAATGAAAGATTATGAGTGTAATTAATAATTTATGTGCACTTGTTTATTTTTATCTGCGTGAGAGTATTTGCTAGATTTGCTGTCGGGGTTGTAGTGCTAATTTCTATGTTTGTGCAGTCGAGAGGAGAAAAATCTGAAGTTAATACTGTTGCCTCACGACACATAGGTCACAGTTCACATTGGTTTAAATCCTGGCTGGAGCCATTTTGTGTGTAGTTTACATGTTCTCCCAGGTCACTTTTGAGTTTTCTCAGAGTACTCTGGTTTCTTTCTAAAAAACAATTAAGAGGTTGATTGGTGATTCTAATTTGGTCTTAAATGAGAGTGTGACATGGAGTTTTGTCCTGCTCTTTTATCTGTATTTGGCCTTGGGATGAACTGTGATTTTTGGAGATTATCACCATGACCCTGAAGGAACAAGTGTGTCTGTGGGTGGATGGATGGATGGACGAACAGATGGATGGCTGGATGGATGGATGGATGGATGGATGGACAAACAGATGGATGGGTGGGTGCATGGGTGGGTGGATGGACTGATGGATGGACGAACAGATAGATGGAATGACAGATGGGTGGATGGATGGATAGACGGATGGATGGATGGATGGATGGATGGATGGATGGGTGGATGGATGGATGGACGGATGGGTGGATGGATGGACGGATGGATGGACGGATGGATGGATGGATAGACAGATGAATGGATAGATGGATGGATGGATGGAAGGGGGGATGGATGGATGGGTGGATGATGGATGAACTGATGGATGTATGGATGTATGGATGGATGGACAGACAGTTGGATGGATGGACAGATGGATGGTCAGACAGATGTATGGATAGACAGATGGATGGGAGGACAGTTGGATGGACAGACAGATGAATGGGTGGATGGATGGATAAATGGATGGAAGGATGGACAGATGGATGGATGGATGGATGGATGGATGGACGGACAGATGGATGGGTGGATGGATGGATGGATGGATAAATGATAGAAGGATGGACAGATGGATGGATGGATGGATGGATGGACGGACAGATGGATGGACGGATGGATGGATGGAAGGATGGACAGATGGATGGATGGACAGACAGATGGATGGATGGACAGATGGATGGATGGATGGATGGATGGACAGACAGATGGATGGATGGATGGATGCATGAATGGATGGATGGACAGACAGATGGATGGATGGACAGATGGATGGACGAACAGATGGATGGGTGGACAGATGGATGGACGAACAGATGGATGGGTGGACAGATGGATGGACGAACAGATGGATGGGTGGATGCCACCCCAAAGCTTTCAATCAGGAGGAAACACTAATAAATAGTAAATCTATTCTCTGCCTAACCCTTTAAAACTTTGTCAAAACAAATGATTTTGTTACTCATTTTTTTAATGACAGAGAGTAACAAACCTAAATGTTCCTTTTTGTCATGTTGATGGTAATATTTGGAAATTTTACATCTTTTGTTGTTTACAAAAATTCTGTTTTTCTGGCAGTTTTTTGTCCCGATTAAATAGTATGTTCATGTTATTTGAACTAGTGGAAAAAATTTAATTTATTGCATTTCATATTGACAACAAACATGAAGTTCGAACAAGTAAAACACTGGGAGGATAATGAGACTGAAGGTCAGTGAAGCTCATCTTTAAGTCCATTTTTAAAATGTCACCATCAGATGTGGAGGTTTTCTGGGAACACTTGATCAAGAGGAAGCATTGACAGCAGGACTTCATCCTTCCCACGACATACAGCACGCATGATTTCAAAAAAACATCCAGTCCACCTCTGTCAGTCTATAGGTCTTGATATATATAGTGCAACATATGTAGATGAGTGGGAGGTCCCAGCCTGCAGTCTGTCATCCTCCATGAGGTATTTAAAGAAGAATTTGGCCCCTGCAGGCTAATCTCAAGGAAGTAATTTATGCAGGAGGCACAACAAAACTCATCACTAAGGCTACAAGTACAGCTAATAACATTAGCAAGACAATTTGTCTCTTCTTTTTTACCCAAGGGGCCAAACCTGTAATTGAGCCACAAACATAAGTGGTCGGTAATTGAGCTATTGCAATTGACCTCAGGTGTGTCAGCGAGCAGACTTAACACGTGAGAGCGGATATGTTCCTGGCTCTGTGTGCATACAGTGTAGTTGAGTTTAAGTAGGTATTATTTCACACTAATGGCATCTTTAGTGAAGCCATTTCTATGGCAACCGAGTTGCCAGGGAAACACTGCTTGTCTCTTTGAATTAGATATGGCTTTCTCTATCCCTGACGCGCCTCTTCTGCACATCTCGGCTTCACTTTTTTATTCTTTTTTCTTTTTTTTTAAATTCTTTTTACATCTTGGCCTTCTTCTCTACTGATTTCCTCTTCATTGACAGGCCAGCTGCTGCCAGTCAGAAAGCCTCGTGCTGCTGACGGCAACGTGCTGCACACTAGAAGAAAAAAGGAAAAGATAGGTTGGTGTTCACAGCAAACAAACAAACAAACAAACAAACAAAAATGGTATTTAAGTGTGGAAGGCATCACTTTTGAAGGGTTAGAAAAAAACAATATATTGCAATCAGAAGGGAATGATGAATGGCATTCAGGAGATAATGATGATGATGAGGAGGAGCGGGAAGATTGAAAGGAGGAAGGGAGGGCTGCAGAGACACAGACGGAGAAAGATAACTGATGAAAGAGATGGGGCCAAGTGATTGATTTTTGCTCTCTGGTGCCTCTGTGGAACTGCGCTGCCACACTTATCCAGCCCATCTGATTTAGCCGTGTTTGCGATACAGGATGAAGGATGCAGGAAAAAAAAGTGCGACAGATTGAGAGAAGCACACGCAGAGACGAGAAGAGGAGAGCTCGTTTTGAGATGATGGCACAACTAAAAGCAGCGAATGAGAGACGAACGCCTGGAGGACCATGGAGGGGATGAGGAGACACTCATGAGGAATGCAACGAAGGCGTGCTGAGGGAAACACACGTCATGACAAGGTTCTGAACCACGTCTCTCACCGCACGCTGTGCTTGACTCCAGCCTGCACTCTCACCCTGTGTGCTCGTTAGAGAGGAACGGAGGAAGGAAAAGGCAGAGCGCACGGATGGAGGGAAGCTGGACAGATGCAGGAAGGACAGGCAGAAGGGAGGAGAGAGGGAAAACTTGACACGGTTAAAGGCTCAGATGAACGCATCTGTTGTGCTCATCTATGCTGAGCAGCAGGTTTCAGTGACCTGAACTTCTTTTTATTTTATTAAAGGAGCTTTCATATTTGTGACCCATCATATCGAAACAAGGATTAAGGCTAAAAGTTGGATGTGGAAAAATAGGCAGATATATTACTTTGAATAAAACATTTGCAAAAGTTGATTTTGTCAAAATATAAAATGCCTTATCAATGTATCTTTGAATGAACAGAAATATAATCCTAAATTTTTTTAAAGTACTCTCTTGAGCAGTAGCAACAAAAAAAATAATGATTTTGAGAAAAAAAAGAAAAAAAATGGGAAAATGTTGAAATATTTCCTGCGAGCTAGCAAAGCTTTTTTTTCTTTCCAGCTGGGAAATCTCAATATTCAAATACTATTTGAAGTTTCCTCTTTATAATGACACAAAAAATTCTCACTGAACATACATAAAATTAAGTTTCAGACCAAACATTAATGTATCAATGTAACCAACAAGACAAGTTAAGTCATATCTCTGGATCTACTTATGATATCAGAATGATCCAGGTTTCAAAATGTAGCTTTTAAAGCCAAGAATCCAAAATGCGATTAGGTCATTTTGACCAAATTTGACTTAATCCTCATTTCAATGTAATGGGTTATATTTATTCACCAATCCTTCATTTGTTTTAAAATAGTCTTATTTCTTTAACTGAACACAAAAACCAAAATGTTATTTTTAAAGAAAAAGTTTTATTGGAGCATCTTGATTCTTAGGTTTTTTTTTTGTTTTTTTTTGAGAGTTTATTTGTAACATTTAGTTGACATTTATTTGGCTCATTAAATGAAAATTTTGTAGCTCTGATTCTTGTTTTTTGATTAAATATGTTAAAACTACATTAAAATGCCATGTTCTCCATATGGTGAGTTTGGTTCTTGTTAGTTGTTGAAATTTACTCTGTTCTGAAGTTACAACATGACTCGTTGAGCTGAGTATTTTGAAGATTAATTGGGATAATAATTGTCACTAAAAAATTAAAAGTGAACAAATTATCACTACTGAGCAATAATTGTATTTATTAGTTGGATAAATTTTAGCTTGAGCTGAAAATAAGTTATTTTGATTTAATTTATTTATTTAAAAGGAAACATAAAACACATGACATTTCATAGGTTAGAGAAGCCAGAATTAACCAAAAAACTTTTTCTGACGTTAAGAAAAGAAATGTTTCTGCTAAAAGTAAAAACAATACAAATATTCAATACCACACATCAATTACAATTTCTATTTATTGTTGACAAATTAATCAACAAACCATTTTTTCAAGTGTTTAGTGAAAGTCTTATCAATATATATATATTTTTTTATTTTGTAAAATAAGTGAAGAAAGTGTGTTCACTTTTGAACAAATTCAATTATTTCCCTCGTTTAAACTTCATATTTTAAATTTAACCTCTTTAATCAACAGTAATGGTTAAAACAGTGACAAACTATTATCTGAGGCAACAAAATCTACGTTAGTTAGAAAAAAACCTCTGTAAAGATAACCAATTTTGCTGCACGATAAATTGTTTCAAACATTATTGCGCTAAATGATAATATTGTTTAGAGACCATTTTAAACTAATAAAATCATCCCCCCTACGCTATGAGCAGAGAAAAGAAGGGAGATGAAGGAACAAAAAGTAGCAGGCAAATGAAAATGACTGAGTTCATTTGAATTTATCATGCGATTAATTGATTTAGTACTTATTGCGGCAGGCCCAACTGCAAACAAACACAGTGACACAAAACAGTAAATAAACTCTTAAAATCAAATGTGGATTTAAACACAAAACTTTACAGAACCAGACCACATGCAAGCCAATAAACCGTGGGGTGCGATACAAACTTGTGAAGAGAGCATCTACTTCACTGGCTAGTGGTCATTTACAAACTATAAATGTACCATTTGAGTGAAAATATCTCAAAGAATCTAGGGAAAACAGGGTGAAGCAGCTGAATTAAGTGTAAAAGTAACAAGTTTCTTGTGAAAAGTGAAACAACTTCCTTGCATCCGAGCTTGGACGTCTTCCCGCCGTTTCTATTCTTACACGTTAATTTATCTCCTCCGCTCACACACACGCAGCAGCTCACACACACACAGCAGCTCACACACACACAGCAGCTCACACACACGCAGCAGCTCACACACACACTTACACAGCAGCTCACACACACACAGCAGCTCACACACACACACACACACACAGCAGCTCACACACACACATCAGCTCAAACACAGATCTTACCGTGGCACACCAGTTGGTTAGACAGAGGTCGGCTCTAATTATGTCTCACGCTCGCTCGGATTCGTGGAAAGCGGCCCAATAGGTACGCAAGCTGCTGTATGCCAGTGATTAATTACCTGCGTTCTCCGCTGCGCTAACGAGCATAATCAACTTCTCATGAAGGAGCTTTCCATTAGCTCGCCGGGACCAAAGGTCAGGCTGAAGTCGGCCCCCCTCTCATCATGGTACTCAGCTGGCTAGTTCTCCTCTCACTGATTCATGTCCAACCAACAGGTCTATTCTTACCTCTGCTGTCCGTTATTCTGATCAGACTGAACTGTTTCGAGCTCATTACCTGCTTCGTGGACTTGATTCCTTCTATTGTCCTCTGTCGTCATCTCTGCCACTCCGTGTTAGGACGAGGCTCTGGGCTTGACTGACATAATGTGAGCGCTGCCGGAGAACCAAGTGTAACAGTGGGAGATTGAATCAGGCAATTAATTGTATCTTCCTCGTGGTGCAAAGAATGGCAGTAGGAGTGCAGTGGTGAAGACAGCTTGAGGCAAACACTAGCTCCCTGTGCTTTCTGATGTCTTAATGTGTTTCCATGTCTCTGGGTGTGTGTGTGCGTGTGTGTGTGTGTGTGCACTTTGCTGGGCATTGCATTTTTTTCTTTTCTTTTTTTCTTTAAATGTGTGTTTGTTTGAGGGTGTGTGTGTTTATGAGACAAAGAGATTAATTTGTTATAATTAGACTTTGGAGTTGATGATTACGCCAGTGGTGCAGAATTGAATACATGATGTCCTTTAATGAAGATAACAGACGGCTCTGGTGTTTTAATGGATTTAAATTGAGGCCTGCTGGTTGGGAAATAATCCAATCTGGTTTTGCCACAAGAGAAGGAAACAAACTGACAAAAAAAAAACAAAATACAAAAAAGGAAATAGTCAGAACCTGGTTGTGTGGAGCTTTTTTTATCAGTTTTGACTGAGAGGAAGCAAATTGTGACGTGGTAGTACCTGACAGTTGTTCAAATCAGACATTCTGAGCATCACATCTCCAAATATTGCATGAATTTGTGCATAATGTCATTTTCAACTTTCGACTGAAACAGCTGCAACTCTTAGTTTAAAACCTTAAAAAAAGGTTGGGCGATATGCATTCCTTCAAAGCCTTTTAATTTTTTATGAATTTGGCTGACGATGCGATCGTTAATCCGTGTCATATCGACTCAAGCTGTGACACTGTTATGAGCACAAGTTCCTTTTTTTCTCTTTTGTCTTTTTTTGAAACATGCCTGATTTCTGTCCCACTTCTATGTCATCATTCATAGATTACGTCGTAAACGAGGTCGGTGAAACATTTCTAGGATTTATCCTATTTGTGCATGAGGCTGATGTTTGAAGGCATTCTTAGTTCCATTTATTTTCTGCTTGTTTTTGTCTGCACAAAGACATTTTAAAATAATTTTTTGTTGCTAAAATAGCTGAATATTTTCAATGTATGCCAGATAAAATCTTTTTTTTAAGAATATTTTATTGTTTAAGTTCTAGTGCGTTGTCTTATCAGACTAATGTGTCCAACTTTATCTGCAATCTCATGTTCTGGGATCGCAAGATCACAATAAGATTAGAGCGCATAAATGACCTGCAGGTTTTAGAGCTTTTTATTATTCTGCATCTCTCCTGTGAAAGATAAGAATCTAAGTCTGAGTCTTTGTGAATATATTGTCTTGTGAAGCATTTTGAGATTAGGATTTTGAGCTATATTGATGGACTAGACTTGACTTGATAAAAAAAGGACTGATGTTTCGTTCTTGTTGTAATGTGGCTACATAAGAGACATTCATCTTGCTGCAAGTGGAGTGAAAATAAAAAAAAGACAGGCTTATTTTTTTTGAGAGCTCCATTGTTTGATACTAAACCATGATTAAAGTGAGTCAGTCCACTTGGATTGTAGTAGTTACATGTAGTTTTGGTTTAGTATTTATCACGACAATTAGAGGGCAAATCATTCATCAAGGAAGGATTGATCACTCGCTGACATTTATGCCAGAGTTTTAAAATCTTCTTTAGTACAATATTTGTAAAAAGGTTGCTTAGCTCAGGATCTTGAATAAGGTTGACTCCAAAAATTATCCAGTTGTACATTAAATAATTACTTTCTGAGAGTTTTATCAAAATACATCTAGTTTTCATGAGATGTTTTACTAACACAACAGACAAACACACCCATTCTCACATGCACCAATATGGGCAAAACATTACAAGAGTTGCACCTTTTTTTCTGAAGATTTGATTTGAATGCAGAAAAAAAAGTAGCCTGAATGACACCCAAATTATAGTTTTACATGCAAAGTTTACCTCAACCTTGGAACAAACTATTTGTTGTAAAAAATAATTCCAAGGCTTATTTCATCTGTGAGAAACAGGAATGACACTCATGTTGTCTACAGCATGTTGTTGTAAAATTAAGCCACACACAAACCAATTCTCCCTTCATACGCAGGTTTATGACCTTCTGCATCGTCCTTTGACCTGAAGGACATATGGGGCTGGATTGTGGCAAATTGGGAAAGCCTCTTTCAGCGTGAAGGCAATCATCATGCTGTGACACTCTTAGTACTGACCAAATAGGCAATTTTTTGTGTCCCTGAGGTGTTCTTGTGGGCCCATACCCCCCGCTCTGGTATAACGCTCTCAGAATGCATCAGTGCTCACCTGTGCTAGAACAGAGCCGTTCAGCTTCAGTTGCAAGTGGGCCTTGTATAAAAAGAAAAGGGTGGAGAGTCACAGGCAATGATTATGGTTGATTATGGTTTTACCTGTTTCTGTGTGAGTTTTCTCTGTTTGTTATCAGAATATCTCCTGAAACACCAAATGGATTTTATTGAAACTGGCTGTAAATCTACATCTGAATAATGTTTGGAGTCAGCCTGATTCAAGATGGCTGCCACAGAAAAACTGACCTTGTAAACCAGTCACTTTTACAAATATTCAGCTGAAACTTGATGTGGTAGTAGCCCAACCTATATTCTCAGCACTAACAGCTTGGAGATGCTCTTTGTTTTGTATGTTGCCAATAACTACCTAACAAATAAAGCTTATTTTAAATCTAACTAAACCTGTTTTAGTGACACTTTCAGGAAACTATCCTTAAATGATTAACTTATGAAGGCAAGATGTTCACACCCAGCTGATTTTAGCAAACACAAAAATGGCTATAACTCTATCAATTTTACAGATATTAGCTAAAATTAGATGCAGTAGTAGCTGAGAGTCATTCACAACTTAGAAAAAATTAAGATTGTTCCTCCTAATAAATTATTTGATAAAACCTCTACTTTAAAGCAATATAAAAAGCATATCCACCATTTACACAGGCAAAAACAATAAATTTATTACTCTTTAAAGTTGTCCCCCTCTTTCAGTTCGACAGCAGTTTGGTCCATTGAACCCCTGGCCAGCTTTCTGTGTGTGGGTGGGCATTAGCATTATGCTACCAAGCTAAACTTTGGTGCTGCATGGTAAACTTAGTATAATTAAGACACTGCTAAAATTTCTTTTTACTATTCTGCTTGGTTTATTAAGGTGTAACAGTGCTGTCAGCAGCCTAGTAGATGTTTTTTGTAACCTTTTTTTTAAAATCTCCATTTTTGCATCGTAAATAGTGAGAACAGAAATAAAAAGTTGTACAAGTAAAATACAAGTCAGCTGGTAAAGGAGTAAAGTGTGTAGCCGCGCTGCAGGTGCAGAGTGAGTAATCTATTTCTCACATTTCTTGGAAACTGCTGTTAAACAGAAAAAACATGGCAATAATGTTGAGCTTGTGTGAAACACATGACAGTAAACTAAGCGGTAAGATCTGAGTGTTAAAGACAGTCTGTGTATTAGACATAAACCAGACATTTTTTTAAGTGTGAAACAATTTCTTTATGATTTGAAAAGAAGATATAATCTGCCCAGTCATCATGTTTACATCAGCTGAGCTTCAAGTCCATGTCTTTCTTCAGCTTTTACAATAACTTATCAGGTTTAATGTTCAGATTTCCCAACAGATATTTAGAAAAAAACAAACTGACAATTTCTTAAAATGTTGGATGAGCATTTTAAAGCTGTTAAATTTCTGCACCTTCCTTAAATGACAGAAGAAACAACAAACAGGGTGCGAACAAACAGCATGCTAACAGTAAAATGGTTTAGTATGGCTGTAATGCCCTTTAATTTCACATCTTTAGCCTGTCGTTTCATTTGTACCACGCTCACCCCAAAACCTTAAATAAATTTGAGACTCTTACATAATTGGACCATAAAGTATTTAAGTACTGTACTTAAATACTGTAATGAAATAATTATACTTAGTAACTTTACAACTCTAATTACCAGGATCTCAACAATAAGTAATCAATGACATTTACCCAAAAACCATCTTGGTTTGACGTCAAAGCCACATTTTATAAAAGCTCTAATTATTAAAATGAGAGCTGTAATAAATCCTGCTTTGTTGCACCCTGATTTTCCAAGCTCCACTAGTTCAAGAAAAATCAAAGAACGTCCACTACCTTTATGTCACAAGATGCTAATTATTGACCAAACATGTTTATTATTAGATTGAACTCATTTGTTATATTTACTCGCACATAATTACTCAAAAGGAGAGACCAACAGCATTTTTGTTCATAGGCTAGTTTTTCCTTTTTTGCTACTGAATTATGATGATGTCACAAATCTTATTTTTTTATCCATTTTTTTTGTTTTCACTGCACAGTTTCTGTTCTAAAATGAAGTATTCAACAGATTGTTTATTGTACAGATAGTGCGATCATCTTCCTTCAGCCAGCTGCTCTGGGAGCGAATCTTATTTCTGAGCTTCTGGAAACATTTTTGTTCACAAAAATAGCAGGAGTAATTGGGTTGGGTCACCGTGGGATCTTTAAAATAAGACGTGCCAAACGAGCCAGGAATGAGACATAAAAGCAGGGCTGTTGATAATTAAAGAATGGAATGTAAGATTAATTAATGTTGTGTTTGATTAGTGATGTGATGATGAGGCGGTCTGGGCTCAAAACTAGGCAGGATTGACAGCAGTAGCAGCATTGAAGCTCAGACTGTGAGGAGGAGGAGAGCTAGAGAGACGAAGATAAAAGTGGTTGAAAGGAGGGTGTAATGAAGTGGAAAAAACTGAGTGTTGGAGGGAAAGATGTGTGCTCTGCCACTTGCGTGTTTATGTGTCTGTTTGTGAGCCCCTGCTTCACTGAGTTCTGAAGGTTTGTCTGTTTTCTCAGGCAAGACTCCACTCTCCCTCTCTCTCTCTCTCTCTCTCTCTCTCTCTCTCTCTCTTGGCCTTAGCAGCCTCTTCCACTCTACCCTCCAATCCTCTTCCACCAGGGCTTGTTGAGCAGCGGGCCGATATGTTGCTCTTCCTCTGCAAATCTAATTGGAGACAGGCTTTCTTTGGCATGACATGGAGATGAGTTGCCAAATCCTCTCAGCCCTCCCTCTCGAGGATCACTCAAACACTGCTTAAGCTGCTGCTGCTGAAGCTGCTGCTGCTGAAGCTGCTGCTGAAACGGCTGCTGCTGCTGAAGCTGCTGCTGAAAGCTGCTGCTGCTGAAATCGCTGCTGCTGCTGAAAACTGATGCTGCAACTGAAACTGCTGCTGAAACTGCTGCTGCAAATGAAGCTGCTGCTACTGAAGCTACTGAATCTGCTGCTGCTGATGAAGCTGTTGCTACTGAAGCTGCCACAGTTGCTGCTGCTGCTGAAGCTACTGAATCTGCTGCTGCTGATGAAGCTGTTGCTACTGAAGCTGCCACAGTTGCTGCTGCTGCTGCTGCTGAAGCTACTGAATCTGCTGCTGCTCAAGCTGCTGCTGCAGCCGCAGAGGCAGGCTAACGGTGTTTGCTGTGAGAGGGAGTCGTTCAGTGACAGTCTGAGCGAAATCTCACTGTCACAATTGGCTTAAATCATGCAGCAGCCCCTGACACTTCACTGGCAATCATGTTTCATTTCTCTGTGTAACGATGAGAAGGAAAGATGCCAGCGCCGTAGGGATCATTTGCGGGTTGAAAAAATAAAAAAAAAAAAAGAAGGAAACTTTGTGTTTATTTACACAGATGAGTGCGTGCGTTAACATGTGGTTATTTCTGTCAAGCACTGAGTCCCCAGTGGGCTCAGTGAGAGCGAGAAGTCACCCTCCTTACTGGAGGCTGTGCTCACACTTTATGCAGCAGTTGGTTACTTCTGGGAGCAGGAGTGACACACGCAGGTTTGTTTTACTTAGTGGCTTATCTGCACAAAGGTTGAATAATGCTGCTCAAGTGATTCGCTCACCTGAAGGCATCTTTGAGAAGAATTGAAGATTTTCTGCAACTAGATTGTTTTAAGATAGAGGTGCTCACACTGAAACATGAAAGTGAGATAAAAAAAATATTGAAAAATCTAAAAGTGTATTGTAGTTATTGAGATAAAGAAACTGTTTTCACACCCTTTTCAATTTTTAAAAAAACTATAATAGGTGAACCTACTCAAATGCTGTTGGACATCCAGGACATGGTAAATAAGTAAAAACAAAATCTGCAGTTGAAGACTTTTGGTGTACATCCGGAGAGCTTCTACGCTTCTAAACTGTATGAAATTTAGTGATGTAACCTAAATTCACATACAGATTAAACTACACGCCTCTCACAGTGGAAATTCGTTTAAGTCGTTGTTTGTCTTAATCACAAGAGATGTTTTGGTCACATGCATGAAGGTGTGAATTAGAGGGAAACTGACTGGGAATTAGGCTCAGTGCTGCACTGTATGTTTTAGAGAGCTGAAATATAGAATGTCTCAACAACTTTATCAAGGACCTGTCCGGTGTGTTCCTTGGTCTTCATGATGCTGTTTGATTCACTTCAATTCAAAAGACTTTATTGAACCCAAAGGGAAATTAGAGTTCGGACCAACCCATTCAAGAGACAAAAACACTAAAGAAACAGATACATGCGAGAACAGGTGCCACAGGTCCTGCAGCCATGAAGAGGCTTAGATTGATTAGAAAAATTAAATAGCAAACATGAGGATGTTGTTGATGTTTTGTAACAAATCTCGAAGGCCTTCAAAGAACAGCTGCATTTATACTAAGGTTTAATTACACACAGTCGGTGCCTTCTTACTAAATATGGCTATTAAAGACAATTGGTCGCTTTAGGTTTAGTATAGAGTAAACTTTTATTTAACCAGACTTTTCAGATTTTAATTTGTAAAATGATTTTGAAACCCGTGCATCATTTTCTTTTCATTCCACTCTTATGAACCACTTTGCATTGCTCTGTTGCATCAAATCTCAGCAAAGTCCTTTGAGGTTTGTGGTTGTAACGTGACATAAAAGGAAAAAGGTTTATGACTTTTTTTTAAAGCACTGTAACTTACAGGGACCAGTAATGAGTAATAATGCTAAATACAAGTTTTCAAAGAAGGTTCTGGTTTCCTTCAGAAAAAAAAAAAAAGTCAAGCCACATTCTGCTCCTGTTATAAAAGCGTTCTTCTGTTAAGTCTGGGTGCTAAACTGGCCTGTTGGCAGTCCAAACTGAAAACATTTGGTGCAGAATGAAAAGTACAATTCATCAAAGGAGACCCTGAACTGGTGAACAGCTGAGATCTTATCAAGCAGAAACAACAAGAAAGGAAAAAGTCATTTCACTTGCATAACCACAACCTTTTTATTCCAACTTCCAAAAAAAAATAAAGTCACAAAAAACAGAAAAGGAAAACAAGTCATTTTTTTGTGGCTCTTGATGGAATTGTATGTGATATGTTGAAAAAGCAGAAAAACAAGCAAGTGAGGAGGCAGACAGCTCCACTAATGCCACACACAGACTGCACAACAGCGATCACTTCACACCTCTGTGATGTGAACTAATGGAGCCACGGGCCATTATGTAAAAATAAGAGACGGAGAGGAAAAGACAGGGCGAGGTTTGGGGAGGAGGGGGAAAAAAACTCCCACCAATGTCATGCGAATAAAAGACAGAAATTAAATTGGGGTGATTAGAGGATCTTAAAAGGAAAGTAGAATGATACAATGATTAGCTGTAATTTTAGCCAGAGAGATTGAAGGAAGTTGGGTCTTTACAATACTTCTGAATGGCAGGATTGGTTTCACTGCTGATTACTCTGCACATCACTCACTCTGAGAAGGAACAAAACAATATTCATCATTCATATATTATTGTAAAACTACAATAGTGGTAATTCTTCACTGAAGTTGGAGGATTTTACAACCTCATCATGCTGTGAAAATAGAAATGTACGCATTAAAAAAAATTAGGTTACAGGGATTTCCTGTGTTTTTGAAATCAATAAAAATACACATAAAATAACCAAAACTAACTGTTCATTACAAAACAAAGCTGGAGCTGTGCTTACAGTAAATCAGTAAATGTAATTTCTTTTTTCAAGACATTAAACTATTTTTACATTTACCACAATTTCCCTGACATTTATATTTTTAGAGGTTAGAATATTAGAATTACAAACTTACAGAAATTACTGAAAAATTATAAGCAATTAAAAGTCAAGCGTTTCTTGAATAAATGCAAAGTGCCTGCCAATTTTTATACCAGAGTTTTTAGACTATGATCAACATTTTGGCCATAGCTTAAAGCATTGTTCAATTAGATGCAATTTTGCACAATATTTCATCATTTTATTTTATTTTATTAATCTTTTTTAACCAGGTAAATCCCATTTTAGATCTTTTTTGCAAGTGAGGCCTGGGCCTGAAATACATGTTTTTTGAAATCCCACAAGATATTCACTCAGAGTATGAGATAGGGAGAACTCTCAGCTATTACCACATCAAACTTTAGTTCAGTTGTACAATTAAGTATGTTAAGCTTATTTATATGTTTGGTAAATGGAGTTAAAGACGAAAATTCAACTCTGGAAGACTAATGAACTTCACCTGCTCCTTCAGCCGCTGCGTGTCAAGCGCAGCTTCAT
>JARVJO010000227.1:27580395-27610777 GCA_031762555.1 Cynodonichthys magdalenae
TTTGACCTCCACCACCAGTGTCTGGCCCCGGGGGGGAAGAAAAGCTCCTACCCCTCATCTCGAGCAGCACATCAGAAGTTACAGCATCTCACAGTGCTCACATCCTCTGCCGGGGTCTGAGCGCCAAATTCCAATGTCATTCATGTCAATAAACTTTTCTTATTTCAGTCTGTCTTCGTGTGAGTCTCTCCAGGTTGAATTGGGATTAGCTGTGATCTCCATTGAATTGGGTTAAATTCAAAAGTAAATTTTTTGTAGTTTTTTTTTTACCAGCTTCAATAAAATCCAATAATTAATTTGTAATATGGTAAACAAAAGGATTCATGGATAAAATCCTCTTCAAACTTGTTAAATAATATTTTTAAGGAATTTTTGACAGTCAATAGAATAAAGAAAGGCTCCCAACCTCTCCCTCTGAAATACAGGTAGATGTGTCAGTGAGGTGAATAAGAGAACGTACAGATAGGTTACAGGTATAATGTGGTAAAAGAAAGATGGAATAATAATTTCAGGATAAAAAACACATGCAACGCTCATTCTCACAGTCATTTAACCTATTGTGTTGAAGCCGAAACGCTCAAACCGCAGTGATTTTTAAAGCAGATGTGAGGTTAGAGGTGAATGATGCTCCGGCCGTCAATCACCTGCGAGGATGTATTCATTACCTTCTCTAACAGAGTGCAGTGCACGCACTGTCAGGGTGGATAATGTGTCAGGGTTCAGCCGGCGCGCACACACTCGTTAGACAATTATTTCCAACACTGCCAGTCCCTCCATCGTTGCTTGACAATGATATGCTGGAACCATGTCATTATGGTGAAAGGTGTAGAACACGTTCCTTCTCTCCCTGTGGGGTTAAGAGTGAGTGAAGAGGCAGATGGGCTCATATCAAAGTGGAGATAAGAGCATCTAACTCGAACACTGCCCTGCCTCCTGCATGACTAACACATGCGACTGATTCTATACAGGAACAGCAGCTAAACTATATATTCATTCACACTAAGATGTTCTACACAATGTGTCACTGGAGTAAGTATGGCCAAGTGTGTAAAACACATGGAGGTGTATTACATACTTGCACTAAGAAGTTTGGAACTTTAATTGCTGTAAAATGTCAAGATTTCGCCCAAAGGTTACACATGTTCTTTATCTCTGTGGATAAATTAGAAAACAGAAAAGATGACTGGTTAAAGGACATTTCACTGCTCATAAATTTTAGAATTACAATAAAACTTTACATTCAGAAGTTTTTTTACATCAGCTACATTACGCTTTATTTTCTTTCTCTATGGTTTGAGTCTTAGTCAAACAGCTGCTCGTCTTAGGGTCAGTCCAACCAAACGGAGCTCATTTAAAAACATAAACAGTAAAACAGCAGACTTCATAACAAAAACATTTTCACCCAGAGTTGTTGGTACTGATGTGCTTATTGATAAGAAAGTATCGTTACCACCAATACCAGAATTCAATGCTTTAAAATTGATTCTAAAATTTAAATAGTGATGTTTTGATACTTCAGTCATTTCAGGTAATGTATATCATTAACAGTAACACAATGGAAAGTAAGTAAACTATTGAAATCTTGTCTAAATAGTATTGAGGTTAGAAGAAACTACTTTTTGTTCCACCTGGATAATGTGTCAGCACATGCTCAATCAGATGTTACATGTTGAGTATTTTCTTGACATTTCTTGACAATCAAACAATAAATTATTTGAATTATTTTTTATTTTACTTCATTTTTTTATTGTTTAAAAGCCAATTTCCACATATTTTGTGCAATTGTGTCTGGTAGCTTTTTAAAAATTTTTTATTGTATTAGCTTGGCTATGTTGGAAACGAGGATAATAATAATACATTACTCTGATGTCTTGTATTCTATAAGATGATGATTTGAAATGCAATGCTTTTTTTTTAGATTTACCAGACACATTAGGTGTCTTTTCTAATTGTAATTTAGATCAAAACTGCAGAACAGCAACTAAATATTTAGGTTTTTGATGGGTACTTTTGCACGCCCTACTTTGTTTAAATTCAAACTGTAACCAACGAGTCTGGCAAATAATACCCTGAAGCAGTGGGCAGTGTTTAAAGAATGCACCAACACCTTCAGTCATTTCAGTCACAATTCAACACTTTGTCTCAATCTGTGGGAAGTGAAAATCTCTGACATAAAACTACTATAATTACAGCAGTTTTTTTGTTGTTTTTTTTTGCCTTCGGTTGTTTGGATGAGTAAAAAAACATGTCGACTAGGCTGTCCCCGTGAGTCACTTGGTTGTTTTACATGAGTGACTGACCTGCCCTTGACCACATTTTAGCACCAGACGGACCCCTGAAGTAACAAACATCTTGCTTTAGCACCTCTTCTTTATTTGAAGAACAAGGTTTTGACGTAGATTAATGACTGCAAACTTGGTGCCTGACAGAATAAAACAAACCAAGAAATCATTGTATTGGTTGTGCTCTAACAAACACTGTGTGCTCTTTATACTCTTTTGGAGAAAAAAATGGCAATATATCGCCTTGCTTACAGTATCCCAAAATGTTGCGATGTCATATTGTGACCCCTGTGTGATATGTATCGTATCACCAAATACTTGGCAATATACAGCCCTAATAACAAATGGAGTGCTCCACTTGAGACTTAATGTCACCTTTATGAATTTAGTTAGATATAGAAATAAAATATTTTTCTTTCGGCCACTTCCTCCCGCAGGGATTAAACAGTTATATACAAAATTTGATGTTCCTGAAGCAGTCTGTGCTCAAACCTGCAGCCGAAGGATTGCAAGGCGGCCTCCGTGACCATCAACCTACCACAGCCCCAGTTATAGGGATGAAAAATGTTCTATAAATAGAAGATCTGCCCTGTTTTTGCATATTCTCTAAAGTTTAAACAGAGGAAGAAAAAGTCTGAAATACAAAACAAGTCTGTTTGTTCCTGAGGCTTTCAGGAGCTGGACATGCTCCATAATCATCTTTGCCCTACCTTCTAGTTCCCTGTCATGCTGTATGACTCATGACCTTGTTTGCTGATTGGTTCTGTGTCTCTGGTTTCCAGGACGACCACTCCATGTTTTTCCAGTTTGGCCCTTCCATTGAGCAGCAGGCATCCGTCATGTTGAACATTATGGAGGAGTACGACTGGTACATCTTCTCTATCGTCACCTCATACTACCCTGGTTACCAGGACTTTGTCAACAAGGTAAGAAAATGCTTTGATAACAACGTCAATAGGCTATAAATGCAATTAGATATGGTGTATGTACCATTTGTCTGCAGCTTTACATATATAAGCTACTCAGGGAGAAGCTGAGGCCATAAATGCGAGGGAGAATATCATCCAAACAGTGTATTTTTTTATATGAACTGACTGCAGCAGCAGCAGCCTCCTTGTTATTCTTGTTATTTGAGAGCTAAAGGCCATAAACCTATTGAGCCATAGATTTAAATGACAGATGAACCCAAGCACATTAGTTTCTCTTGCTTCAGTGTTTTTTTAGAACCTGCTATCAGAGCTGCATTCTTGTGTAGTTTTTTACATTTCCCCTTTTTTTGCTGATTATTTTGTAAAGACAGAGCACAGCTAGTGAAATGAGCCAAACAAATGCAACATTTTCTGGTTTTAAGACACAATATCTATTTTTTTAGTGATCACGTTTGTTAGACTTTGCTGTAACATGGTTATTTTTTATTTCCACTTTTCTGATTGCCCAAATTGGAAATTCAGATTGGTTGAAGATATCATTTTGAATGCAGCCACTCACTGAGGCTTAAGCCTGCTTATCTCCAGGACAGAGAACAGAGCTGCACGAGATTCAGACTAACTTTGATCATCAGACACACATCTGAGAAGCAGCTAAAGCTTGTTAAAAGTAAGCTAATTGCTTTTATAATATAACCACAGCTGTAACAATGTCTTTGCTTTGAATAAAGTCGAAGCAGCAGTCTAATTTAAAGAAAATGATAATAATAATTTAAAAGAGAATACTTAGTATATTAGGATAAGACCTTCTGAGTATGTGTCAGGGATGACTCTCAGCTACTACCACACCAAAGTTTAGTTCAACATCTATTAAAATGACTGAGTTATAGCCATTTTTAGAATCAGATATCTTTGCTTCGATCTGAATTTCATCAACAGTTTTCTGTTTGCTTTCTGGGAGATTATTTAATCTGTTCTCCTTCTCAGGGAAAAAAGTTCTTGTGCTGCCAACGACAAGACAAACCCAAAATATTTTCCCAAACACCTCATTCCCGTTGTGACTGAAATGTCACATGCACAAATATGACTTTCATTACACTAGTGTTTGTGCTCATGTCGCTGCGCTCCATCACACCTGGGTGTGTTGAATCATTATGAGAGGTTTATGCAATCACACAGCAGGTTTATTACATCTTGATTGGAAACCTGTGAACAATTCCAACTGAGGGTTTTTATTTGGTTCTTCAGAGCTCAAGTTTGCCTGAAGCATTTCTGTTTTCTGTGACGATCAGAAAAGACTTTGCTTTCTATTTGAAGCTTCATATGTTCACCTGTTTTCATGTTCAGAGTGTTAGGAGGGTATTTACAGAGGCTCTTTGGTTGCTGATTGTTGAGACAAAATTTGAGTGACTTCTTGCAGAACCCAGAGTTGTGCAGGGTTCTTTTCTCCTCTGTATCTTTATTTTCTTTTTCATTATTTGGACAAATCAGCATCAAGACAGAGAAAAAGGGTGGTCAGATTTTGGTTACCGATATTGTGCCTTATTTGCAAAAATGTTTTTGAAAACAACTCCTTTAAAACAGCTTGGATGCTGTTGACTCAAGTAAATAAAGCTTAAACCAGATTGTGTTTGAGCAGAGATGATTTCTAAACATCAGAAATGGTTTTATCTAGTGCCACCCTGAACATGCCAGATCTCAGAAGCTAAGCAGGGTCAGGCCTGGTTAGTACTTGGGTGGGAGACCACCTGGCCAGGTGCTGTACCAATGTAGGAGTTGTGCCCACATTGGTCACTAGCTATAGAAAACCCTATGTCATAGATGGCCTTCAATGAAGGATGCCATATACACAGTATATATATATATTCCTTATTTCATCAAGAAAACAATTAAAGTTTTATCTGGTAACCTGATTTTAATTATCATGCATAGTTCCTAACACTGAAACACAAAATAAGACCCATTCAAATCATAGATACACAATGTCTCAGGGTTGTTTTTCCCTTTTTATTCACGTTATATATTTATATATACATCTTTAAAACATGTCTTTAATAGTTTTCCAAAAATTGTGTTTGGGAAATTTGGGAAAGAGATAATCTAATCTCACTCTCAGTTTGTTAAACAATTACCTCATCACTTTTTCCAACTCGTGAGAGCTGTGTATATAAACTGTCTGTAAATCTGGGTGCTTCAGGAGGAGGAAGAGGCATCTCAGTGAGTTTCGTTCCAGTTTCTCCACCTCCTATTCACAGCCTACACTTCTTCAAGGCTTCTCTTTCTTTTCCCAACCAGATTCGCAGCACCATTGAGAACAGCTTCGTGGGCTGGGAGCTAGAAGAAGTCCTCCTGCTGGACATGTCTGTGGACGACCATAATCATGGAGACTCCAAGATCCAAAACCAGATGAAGAAACTGCAGAGTCCTGTGATTCTCCTCTACTGCACCAAAGAGGAGGCAACCACGATTTTTGAAGTGGCCCACTCTGTGGGACTCACGGGTTACGGCTTCACCTGGATCGTACCCTCACTGGTGGCTGGTGATGCAGACCACCCCCCCACTGTCTTCCCTATAGGTAACATTTAATTTAACAGCAGGGATGCATTTTATGCAACAGAATTTAAAGACATTTTAAAGCAGGGTTGTATAACTAATATCTTACCTGCTGTAGGCAAAAACAACCCCAATCTAAAAAAACATAGTGTTTTATAAACCTTTATGTCAGTGTTGTAAAGGTTTATAAGGGAGGGTGCTAAAGAGCTAAGCTAATGGCTAAGATTGATTAGCCGTGGCTGGCAGACATCTTAAACCAGCTTGACTTTAAAGGTTAATCAGTTTTGGCTGAACGTGCTGTGATTAGGCTCTCAAAATGTTTTAAAATTAGTCCAGTTTATGAGATATTTTGGAAACACAGTGGCAATTTAACAGTTAAGTGATGTCCTGAAACAAAGATTTTAGCTCTAACTCTGAAGCACAAAGCTTGACACCCTGCTGGCTAACCTGTCTGTTTTCATGTGAATTCAGAGTAAAAGAGTTCTTGGAGAATGTTGACAGACAGTTTTGCACTCAGACTGACCAGATCCAGAGTTTCAGCCCTCGTCTCTCACTCAGCACTTTTTTGTCTGTGTCTGAGTTATCAGATTCTTGTTCTAGAAAAAAAAAATCAAAATGTTTTGGTGTAGATTATGACATTCAGGACAAGGCTCCTTTGTTTTTAAAGAATCCCTTTGATAATGGGTGAAACATTTTCATGAAACACGAAAGGAAGTCCAGCTGCCTTCCATTGAACTTTTAGAGAAAGACAAGGCTTGTAACAATCTGCTAAACATCCTGACATCTCATCCCTGGACAGAGAGAAGCAAAGTGGTTTATTTTATTTCAGTGCCAAATGTTAGAAAGTGCCTAAAGCTGCATCAGAAGTGCTACAGCTAGCTGCTACTTCTGATATTTGCACTACTACATCACATTTCTACCTCAGTATCTGTAAAGTTGACTGAGATATAGTTACTTTTATGTTTTAAGGTGAGTTGGCTGCGGCAGCCATCTTGACTGGTTTGAGTACCAAAGTTAAAAACTTGTAGATGATCCAGTTGTTATATTCTGCAAGTTTCAGTTTGTCTGTGTGATCTGTGCTACAGTCTTGTAATCAAGAGGATGCAGGTTTAAGCCCAGGTTGTGTCAGGATAGGCATCTGGCAGAAAACATGCTGGTGAGCCCCGATGAAGGGAACAGCTTTCTACAAAGATACTAACTGTTCATAACCCCACAGAAATCCACTTCCAAAGATCTGAATTACTTTATTTTGTAAAAAAAGAGACAAGAGACTTAAAATCCCTGTAACTGATCCTGTGTTGTGCTCAGTGAGACCAGATTTAATCTCCTGTAAGCAAACCCTTTTTAATAAGATACAAAAATATTTCCTCTGTAAGGTCTCAGAACTTTTCGCAGAAGAAAGTACAAGTGACAGATGGGCTGGTTTGCATATGCAAATATCTTCCTACTGGATTTGCAATTCACTACCATCATTGGTCTTATACAGATTTTATGTTAACCTTTTCTAAACATGTTCATATTTTGTTTGGGAATGACTCTTTTTTTCCCCCTGAAAACCTTATTGTGATTATTTTCCAAATGCAAAGTATGAGATAAAATGTAGTTTGATGCTCCTCACCTTTTTATTATGACTCAGCCCTGAACAATGTCAGCTCTGGTCTCACCGGAGCCCATCAGAAATCAGATCACAGCGGGTCTCCGGTGAACTCTTCTACTCACTGAGCACGTTTGCAGCCGTTTGTCTGAATTTACTGAACATCTTGGTTCTCCTTTTTTTCCAACACATTTGCAGTGCAGGTAACAAATATGAAGATCCAAATCAGCCATGAATAAAATGACTTGAAAAGTTGTTTGGCCGTAAGAAATAGATGTTGACATTTGATAGGTTTCTGATCTTGTGCTTGAAAAGCCAAGTGCAACAAAATGAGCGATTGGGGGACCATAGTTTAGACTGATGCTCCTATTCAGTTGTCTTTTCATGCTTTTTGCACTCGTTGGAGCCTTTCTGATGTGCCTTGTTACACTTGGCATTGAGTGTGTTTTACAGTACTGTTTTGAGTACTGGAGGTATAATTACTCAGTAAATTTAGCTTCTTTTGCCAAATGCTTTCATTTTTGTATAACTCTTCCCCCTCTGGGAATTTTTCCCAGCGCTCTGCCTACTATTTTCTGCATCCTCCCTCTACTGTTCTGTCGCTCTGTCTCTCTCGCTCCCTGCGTTTTTCTTTCATTCTTCCCTTTCTCTCACCTCGTCTCTCCGTCTTTCCTCCTCTCAGGGCTTATCTCTGTGTCATATGACGAATGGGACTACAACATCGAGGCCAGGGTGCGTGATGCAGTGAATGTCATTGCCACAGCCATCTCGACCATGAAGGTGGACCGAGTGCTACAAGGCCTGCCTAAGTCAAGCTGCCTCGGGACACCTGACAAAAAAGTCTCCAGCACGGGATACTCCAAGGAAATCTTGAAGTGAGTCAAAGAGGGTTATGACGAGGGCTGGTGTGTAAAAAACAAAAACACGTGCGCAAATCCACTTCCTTTAACAGGTCAACCAAAGTTCAACTGCTTCAACTAACCTCGACACGGTTGTCAGGTTTTTGCTTTTTCCCTGCAGCTTTTGGTAACTTTCTCCTCCTACCTTAAATGTTGAAGATTGTAAGAAGTGGACAAACTTGTTGAAAGCCTACAGGAAATAAACGAGGGGCTCATATTGAGGGAGACAAACAAAGCAAAGAGGGGGAGCGAAAGCAAGCAAATCAAAAGATAAAACAAGACCGAACGTGGAAAGGCAGTCACTTGATAAAATGAGCTCTGTGATATCAAAGGGTTCAACATTCATTGATTTTATCACGTTCATGTTTCTTGTTCAAACTTGGATTTTTACAGTTGTTTTATGCTTTGTACTGCAGCCTGAGGTCTGTTTCTCTGTACCTCTTCAGCAGACTGAATACTGTACTGCAATGCTTCCACTGCGAGTAGAACGTCTGGTTTAAGTTGTTTATTTGATCCTACCACAATGTGCAACATCTTTATATATTGGAGGATGTTGGGCCTCCATCATTATTTTCAGCCTTGCTATTGAGAAACACTTTTCAGTAACATAAGAGGATGCTGGTGATGGGATTTTCTGTGCAGAACATCAACCACATCCATCCTACATCCTTCCTTATCCAGCAGGCCTCACCATGATGAGAACAACTGCTTCTTGTTTTAACAGTGGGGGTATAAAGCAAAATCTATTTTTTTGAGCTTTGTATCATATTATTTTGCCAGAGCGTTGCTTTGACTCATTCATATGACTCATATGGCAGCCATGTGTAGCTGCCTGAACACTTGCTGGAACAAAGCTCAACCTATTTGTACAAAGCTCCTCCCTGGAGCTCAGTCTGCAGTCTAGATCCCCACAGAGCTCCCCTCCCATGTAGCACTGTTGTGAAAACGTGCTGAAGTGGGATTGTCTGAAACAGTAGGTTCTTAAAAAGACAGAGGCCAATTTGAAGGCTTTTTCATAACAACTGAAGGTAACATAGTTACTTGATGGTGGTATAGAATTGAACTAAATGCCTGGAAAATACCCCCCCCGCACCCCCACCAACACCTTGACTGTGGCTTGATCATTGTAGCAAGAATACTTCTCATGCAGATTTAAAACAACTTAACACTGGAAACAAACAGACTTTTAGTCTAGCAGTTAGACTTAAAACCCAATCTCCTCCCATGTTTATTTCAACCTACAGGCACCTTTAAATGAAAACATCTTTCTTTTCCTCTGCCTCGGAACATTCCTTGTTGTGCTTTTTTTTTGCCACATTATAGAGCAAGAAAGCGGATTGGTATTCAATAATTAATCCTCGCTTAACTTCATAGGGCATGCTTTTACAGTTCACATTGATCAGAGATTTCACAGCTAATTGAATGCCTGGAGTCATCTGGATTAATTAAAAAAAAGAGAGTCAGAAAACAACAGTGGGGTTATCATGAGCACTCAGAGAAATATGGGTAAATACTAACACGCGATCTGTACGCATTGTGTTTCAATTGGGTATTTTTAAAATTTAATCTTTTACATTTCAGACTGCGAATGTCATTTTTATTATAAACAGAGATAGGCTGTATTAGTCCAGGTTTTCTTGTTGTTTTACATCATGTTAAACATTTTTTTTGTTTTTGTTTCTGTCGACTTGGGTTTGAGGAATGAAAGAAGATATTATGCAGCCTCTCCTGCCACTGCGGCATTGTTGCACAGGTTGAGGTTGATGCATTACTGGAAATTTTGCTCTTGCTTCTGTATATAATATCAGGAGCACTTATGTGTGCCATTTAGGATTCAGCCACCAACAGCACAGAGATAACAATACAACTTCAGCCATGAATATTTCAGTCCCTGAAGGACACTATCAGATACAGGGTTAGCTCTCAATCATCCCTCAGCCACACACCTGGGATGCACCGCGCTGTGAGTGGCTGTGCATTGACTCCAACGTGCCGTGTACAAGTGTGTGTTCTCCAACTTTCCATTTTCCTCCATTCCACTGAGTGAAGGTGGAGAATGTGAATCGCCGGGTCTTGATGCTGACTCCAGGGGCTAGCAAAAGACCAACAGACACGCTCACGGCGCACACACATAATTCCTCCTCTTCCATCCCTTCGCCCTCCTCCAGAGACAAAAGCAATAATAAGACCGTATGTCTGTGTGAGGTCCCGTATGGCTACAGGCCACTGTGGGCTGCATGCATGCTACATTAGCATCCTGTCAGCACTGATAGACAACGATGGGAGACCCTCATGAGTCAGGCTCTCAAATTTGTTTAGGGGCTGCTGGGGCACACACACATACAAACATAAGCATACATAATCACGTATATACACTGCAAGCCTTCCACAGCACAGATACCAACAAAAATAAAGGCCATTCATTGTCTGTCTGATAAAGAGAACAGAGTTAATTTTGAAGTACTCCAAATGGTTTTAGATGAGGAGCTAGGGGAATGATTTGTATTGCAAGATATTTTTTTTTTAAATTTGAATTCTACATGTTTAGGTTCTCTCTTTAATCCCTGTCCTGCAGGGCTGCACTGGTAGTTATGATGCAAGAGAAGATTAATAGTTTGCAGTAAGTTTGTGATATGATGACACTTTTGTCTCTTTAACCAAATGCAAATAAAGCTGAAACCATCAAAGATTTCAAGTCAAACTAAAAATCCAAGGTCTGATCACGGAATGAGGAACAGCAGCGATATTATTGAAAGGTCTAGATGTCCTCATAAATAACAGACAAGGTATATGTTTTTGAGTAAACCCACTGAGTTTTTACTTGATAAATTATTTTTTCTTTTTGATAAATTTGATTTGAACTTCTTTCAGCATTAAGCATTTATGTTTTTCAAAGTAACATAAATAAGTTTCCTATAATCTGATTGCATTGATTCAGATTATTATTGCTTGCTCTCAGAACTGAGATGGTTAAACCAGTTTTAAATGACTTGTTGGATAAACTAAAACATCTTCTGCCAGGTTTAATTATGACATAATTATGATTAATGTAATAATGTTTTGATGACTCGGGTTGTTTTCATTCAATCAAAGTACTTTTTTCAATTGACAAGATTCAGTTTGTTTCACTGAAATGCCTAACTGAGTGAGTGAATAAAAAAAAGAAAAAAAACTGACAATGGCTAAAAACAGAAAACCATTTACCTAGTAGAATTATTTTGACTCACTCAATTAAAAAGATTCAGCCTTAGTGAAACATTTAAATCAGCCCCAAAAGATTATATTGGTGAAATCTAGATAAGAAAAATGAAAACATAATTGGTTTTTCTTGTAAAAGACATTCAAAAGTCTGGACCTTACTTTCAGATTTTAAAAATATCTTTTTAAAAAGGTTTTTTTAGAGTGCCCCTTTTTATTTAAATGGACAGATTAGCTTGCTTGAATTAAAAAAGAACACATTTTTGTGTTGAACTACTTTAGACAGTTGCCCACTGCTCCGTGCCTTTTGACCCTCCTGGGATCAAAATACCCCATCAGACCTCCAGCTTTAAAGCTTTGTGGGTTGTTTCGACTCAAGGGCATCAGGAGGGTTAACAAAATAATGTCATTTTTATTTATGGTTTGCCTTTGTTTTGGTTTTATGTTTAAAAACAGACTCAAAAAGCACAAATTAATATCTGAGGCTTTTAGACTCTGGAAGGTCATCGTCCACGACTCTCACACTCATGTTCGTATTTAAAAATGAGAACCTACTCTGATACATGCTCCCTCTCATCAGACTCCACAGGTAGCTGTCTGATGTGTCCGGCTCCACGGGGGTCCTCATGGGCCCAGATCACATGGAGCCCCCGTGGACTCACTTATTAAAGGCTGCAGCTCAAAGAGCCTTGGTGCTTTACATCTTTTCCTGTGTGTGTGTATGCGTGTGCGCGTGTGCTCACACTGTCAGAGCTGTGCCGCCAGCAATGAATGATTCAATAAATAAGCAATGAAATTCTGTTGGGGTTTTGAATTTGAACGAACACGCGTCTCAGAATTCAGTAAAGATTCCATCAAGACAGTAGTATTCCTAGCAGCCAGGTTGTTAGAGGCTGGCATTCTTGTTGTGAGTTTGAAATGTGTGTGTGTGTGCGAGTGTGTTATCTTAGCAAATTGTGCTCCTGGTGACACAAACTGCTGCAGAAAGCTCCGGGGGAATAGTTTAAGCAATTTGCCAGGTGTTCAGATGACTGTCTGCGGTCAGATTTTATCAACATGACGGCACTACAGCTTTGCAGAATGCAGTCAGATATTACAGGTTTGTCATAAATTAAAACGACAATGTTCGGAAAACCTGAACAGAAGTGAGAAGTGCTGGAAACAGGGAGTTAGGACCTGCATGGTCTCAGCTTATAGTCCATATATTTTGATGTTTGTTTCTGTGCAGTGGTTATAAAACATAACATCTTCTATGGATTTTTGAACGAGCTCACTTTGAAGAAACAGGGTTTTTAGTTCTGACTGGATTGATGAGCTAACGGCTAATCTGAATAAGGCGAAGAGGATTGTTTCTATTTTAAAACAACTCAAATCTCAAGAGTTTTATTAAAGATAATACAAGCACTATTTTACAAACCTTATTGTTGTCAGTTTTGCATCACATAGTTATTCACAGTAAATTCTTTGATTATTTGCTGGAGCAAAAAACACCAGCAGCAGCTAGCTGTAGCACCACCATTATAGTATTTCTGCATAAAAAATAATTATAAGAAGAAAATGAATTTACAATTAATAGCATTTTGAGTTGCTTCGATTCAAGTTGGCCACTAAGTAATATTAACAAAAACAAAAATGGCTATCAGCCCCTTTCGGCTGCTCTCTTCATAAGGAGTCTCCATAGGGAGGTAACTCGCACAAAGACTTGGCGATTGTTTTTACGCCCGGTGCCTTTCTTGATGCAACCACTGACCACCAAGCTACACATCCCACACATGTGGAGCAGGGGGGGTGACATCTTGGGTGCCTGGGGGAGCAAGTCAAGTCAAGTAAACCTTTAATATCCCCAGGGAGCAATTTGCAGCAGTGAAAAAAAGACAAACAAATAACAAAAGCTCATATATTTAAAAAAAAAATAGTTCATATTAATCCTTACAATGTAAACCTGGAATTGACTAGGCTAACAGCAGCTGGAATAAAAGATGTGGGTAGAATTTAGATCGAGCCTGAAAAATCCAACCCAAATAATTAACTCTAATTAGAGGTCAGAGCCTGAAGTAAACCTGATGCATTATTTTAATTAAGCTTTTAGTGCCTTTGTTTTCAGACCACCATTTAAGTTTTTTAAGTGAATCAGATAAGATCAACTGCTTGTTCCTCTTGAGCACAGGAACATGCAACTGACATCCACGTTTTCTTTTCATCTTTGTGTCGCATTTGACAAAAAAAAAAATTTTTCCTCCTCTGAGTCTGTGAAAAAAACAGCTGCTCTTGTTTATATGACGATTTATCCCCCACGATGCAATATTTTAGTTATATACAAGTTATATATAAGAATACATCAAAATTTATTATGGAGGTATATTAGAAACAAATTGGTCAAAATTTCTTTGTGGAAGATTTTTGGGTCTAAATATTTTTGCATTACACAACTTTAGTTCTTGTTTTTTTTTCTTCTTTGTGCTCTTTGTATTGTAAGCTTATTAAAAAGGTGCCACACTAAAGCCTGACCCAACCAGATCATCAGACATATAATTTGGGCCTGACCCGACCCAAACTTCAGGTCTAAACTCTAGTTGTGGGAGTTAAGGGCTTTGCTCAAGGGCCCAGAGTGGAGCAAAGAGGGGTGGAAGCAGGTGTGGGTGCTTCAAATTTTCCACCAACATTTTTGATGTAACATACCTGCAGCTTACTGATCTCTGACCTTAAACCGCACCAGCCAGTTCTACAGATTATCTAATTTCCCTTTGGGATCAATAAAGTATTTTTGAATTGAATTGAATTGAGAAACTGATCCAAATTTTAGTGAGATGGAAGCTGTATTTTGAGTGCTAATTGATCGCATGAGACACACAATAAAGCCTCTAACTTAGAACATTTTACAAATATTGAGCTAACGTTTGATAAGGTAGTAGCTGAGAGTCATACCTCATGCATACTATGAGCATACACAACACGTGAGATCTCATAACCTCTTATGAGATAACGTCATTTACGTGGTTTGACAGAAATAGCAACAACTCTGTCCCTTCTAAGCATTAGATGATCTTAGTTTGTAACTCTGGTGTTTTAGGTGGCAGGAGATGTGCATTCCTTCAAGGAATACTTTGGATACTCTTTCGTTCTGCAGCAGTTCAGTCTCTTATAGAGTATCTGTCCAGCTTTGATACTACAGATTTTAAAACCACGTAGCTCTTATTTTCTCAGCTGCTGCTGTCTCTTTACAGGCAAGTCTTCTGCAAATTATGAGTCATCCATCCGAAGCTGATACAGTATGTCAGTGTGTGTGTTCACACGTTACCTTACAGACACATGCAGCATACTCTCACAAAATATTTTGACATTACTGCACTGCAGCGACTGAGGATTTGTGCTTTCTGCTCCCTCTGAGAAAAAAGGAAAAATTCAAGTCATATCAAAAGCTTTGGAAAAAAAAACAAAAACAAGAGATTTTGGGGGGAAAAAATGTGGGACTGTGTTCGCGCCACCGATGATTCATTGTGTCTGTAACTAAAATATAAAAATCCCTTCTCAGCCGGTGATTAGTTGGGGAGCAGTTGGCGAAGGAGGTGCACACGAGCGCCGCATATGGCTGCGCTGAAGCTGCATGAGCTTCTATAAGTAGCTCATCGCAGTTGTTTTTAAAATATCCTCTCTTCCACTGGAGTCAGAGGGGAGCTCTGTCATCAAACGGCACATCTAAAAGCTACATCAATAGGACAGAGCCGCAAAAATGATAAACAGAGCAGCCCGCTCTGCTGTAAATTCACAGCATGCACCAGTCTTTGTGAAGCCACAGGTTAATGCACGACCAGATGAGTCATATTGATGTGCGACTCGACGCGCCACTCAGGGGTTAGACGCTGAGATTGATCTGAGAGTGAAAGACAGCGTGAGGGGAAGAGGGTAAACAGTTTTAGACTTAATAAAAACTCCCTCTGCTTCCCCCCCACCCTCTTTCTAAAACAGCCCCTCATGGGTGAGATTATAGTTCCCATGGCAACGCAGCTGATTGCACAAAAATGGCTGTGGTTGTGGGTGCCATGGCAACATGTTAAATTACATTATACGGTGTTAAAAACCTCCTCGCGTCCTTATGCTGGGGGTCTCGCTCCCGCGTCCATGCGCTCGGTTTGTCATGGTGACACGTGCGCTCGCAGGGCGGCTGCTGGTCCCTTGGGTTGTCATGGCGTCTGGATAGCAACAAGTTGGAGCCTCCGCCCACACCGCCTTGATCTTTTTCTTTTTTTTGTTGTTGCCTATTCAAACTGAGATTACTCCAAGGGGGCTAATCCCATGTTACAGGCGCATTACAGTGCTTGCAGCGTGCTAGCCAGCCCGTATGCAGCAATAGGCATTTTATGGAGGCTTGAGTCGAATTATTGACTTGCTCAAAGCATTTAGCCTGCTTAGTTCTGCGTGCGTGTGTGTTAAAGGGTGCGAGCGGCTCTATAAATAAAGTTGAAGACATCACTGATGGAGGCACTGAATGTTTTAGTGGGATGTACTTGTGATAAATTCTTGGGTAGATTTCAGCCTCGTCTGTTGTCTAACTTTTAATTATTTTTGCACTTGTAAATAGATTTATTGTCTTTATTTCACACTGTTGACTTGGGCTGGACATGATGATGGGTACAATTTGCTCCGTACCTCCTTATAAGGTTTACAACCTCACACACATGCACACACACACAGCTCCTTACAGCTTGCATTCAAGATATTTATTTCTCCGGTGGATTGTTTCAGAGGCAGAGCGTCTCCATGGTGATGGCAGCCCACAGATCAGAATGAGAAAGAGGGAGAAAAGGAGGCGGCTGCAAGCGAAAGCGATGATTCCAGCTTATCTGCCACCGCTCTACACTTGTTGACACATATACTGTATATACTGATATGGATTCACCAGGCGGTGAATACACTCCCTCTCCTTCCTCTGCTCCTCTTCCTCTCTGCTCGTCACTCTGCTCTCCCTCTGCTTCTCAGTCCTTCTCAGGTGCCATATGTTTCAAACTGGGTCACCTTTGTAGAGGTTCTGCTCCTGTGTCTTCAGTGCATAAATTATCAAGGTTATTACGACCACTGTTAAAATAACAAGGAGAAGAAAATGAACTGTGTAAATGGTTAGTTAAACAAACAGCAAAAGAGACTGATGCTGAAATAATATATATGTTTACACTTTTATACAACATTATAAATTCCTGATTTCTATAAGAAAGCGTGCACCACTATCTGGAAAAAAGGACTTATTCATGTGTTATAAATAGGTTGTTCACAGGTCAAAAACACTTATTAATGATGTTTACTAGAATTAAAGTATAGCACTTGAAGTGAGTACAGAAAATAGAAAGATGGATTTAAAGGTGACCTGAGAGCATAAATAGATTTCTGCATCTGAAATGACGACAATCCCAACATTATATCAACCCTTTACTTTGTGTTTGAGCTACCTACATCTGAAACAATCTTATTCACTGACGGTTTACTAGACTGAGCTTGAATTTGAATTTTCCAGCACCTTCTTCTTCTTTTTAACCTCCAAACACATCTTGACTTCTATTATCTGAGGTTTGAGCCTAAAGAAATACTTCACAATGAAACGGGGAGTGAAATGAGATGGTGGTCGATCCAACAACCCTGAACCTTGCAGCCGTTTCATTGTGGTTTAGAGCCTTTTCTGCAGAAACAGATTTTATAAAACAAACTTTCAATACTGCATTTGCACTTCTCCTCCCCGTGCTGTTATTTTATTATTTTTGAGGAAAATTTAGATTTTTTTTTTCACAAAACCTTGGCAAAGTGGAGCCTTTTAAAACTTTGGCTTTATCCATCTGTGCTTGATGAGCAAAGATCTTGGCAAAACAATGACAATGTCAGCCTACTTTGCACATGTCTACTCCTGCTTTGCGCACTTGTAACACTGACGGAGCTGCTTTTATTTTATTAGTTTATTTATTTTACATCTGGCTTGCTTTGTCACCATTAATCTTCAATCATGCGTGATAATTATTGAGGAAACGATGAATGATGTCCAAAAATCTAAAAAAGAAATCACAGCTGTTTTTGGGAACCTCTCTAAATGTTTTAATTTTGCAGTTCTTTGTATCGTAAAGCTAAAATTATTGTGATATTGTGGCCCAGAATGAGTTTGATGTTAGAATTTTTGCTTTGCCTCTGAATAAAGATAAACGATGTTTTTTAAAGGAGGAAAAAAATGTCAGTTTAGTACAATGTCATTAATAGCATCAGTTCTTAGGATGAGTGCTGTACCTACCTGACCATAACATGTCACAGAAGTTTCACTTAGATCTAAGCAAATTGAGAAAAATAGTTTGGAAAAAAAGATTTGTTCATTCAGATGATTTCATGTGGAACACAGACATCTGACAGATGAATAAAACAAAAACTAACAAATTACTAAAAGTAATTCACAGAATAAACAAAACAATTCTAAAAGTGCAATGAGGGAAGTGTCAGGATCTGACTTCTATCCATCTGTGAAGATTAAATACTGGATTCATCACTTATGTTGTGGCTTTTTAGAGACGTCATTTGCAAACTTTATTATTTCTTCACTTTTGGTTGAGGGCGATAATAAAACACAAACTAATGTTTTAGAGCTGCTTGTGTTTTAATGCAAGAAGAGACCACCACTCCGCTGACCCACAAGACTGTATTTTCTGAATTCAATCAAAAGGACACTTCTGGTGTTACAAGTACAAGCAGTGAACGATAACAGCACTGAGTCATAGTGACACAAGTCACATACTGTTTGTTGCCTAAGTGAGAGCTATTCAGTCGATTTTACATTGTGTGTTCTATGTTATGATATACAGTATATATATATTTATTAACAGTTATTATTGTATGCAATGTTAGAAATAGCAACATCTGAGAATTGTGGTTTGGTTGAACAAACCACATGAGCAGTGAATGCAGAGTTAGTAAGCAGGACCTGATTAATGTGTGGACCACCATCAGGATTTCTAAAGGTGTCCTGGGACTTTACTGATCCTTTGGGTCCTGAAGCTGGGGAGGAAAAGTCCCTGTGGATTGGGGTCATTATCTGTAAATATTAACACAATATCTGAGGAATTTAAAGTACAAGTTAGCACTGTTTGATTTTTTTTTCTTCAACCATGTTACAGTAGGTTTTGTATTCTTCATCAGTGTCCCTTTTTTTCCCCCCCAGGTATGTTATGAATGTGACATTTGAGGGTCGGAACCTGTCATTCAGTGAAAAAGGCCACCAGATGTTCCCCAAGCTGGTCATCATACTTCTCGACAAGGACCGACAGTGGGACAGGGTAAATGTCTTCTCTTCCTCTAATCCACCTTCTGGTTGTTTTCCTGCTCTGTGTTTTTCACCCTGTGATGTGACGTCTGTCACTTTGTCCTGGTTTAGAGTGTCTACCTGCCACTTAAAAAGTGTATTTTACCGCTGCCTGTTCCTCACACAGCTCTTATCCACTCTCACCCCACGCAGGTTGGAAAGTGGGAGCGAGGCTCTTTGACCATGAGGTATCACGTGTGGCCTCGCTTCGAGCTGTACTCGGACGTGGAGGAGCGAGACGACCACCTGTCCATCGTGACGCTGGAGGAGGCGCCGTTTGTCATCGTGGAAGACGTGGATCCCCTCAGCGGTACCTGCATGAGGAACACCGTGCCGTGTCGCAAGCAGCTAAAACTCAGGTGAGGGTGTTTGCTTTGCAGCTGCGTCGGTGATGACTTTGACTTGTTTCACCTCTGCAAACCGGAACATGGGCTCAGTGTGCCCCTGTTTTGTCTTCACGTTGGTCCTGATGAGGATGGTCTCCTTTTATATCCCTGACCTACCTGAAACAACTCAAAGCAGTTCCACATCCTCTAACTTGTTTTTTCTTTCATCATTTTCCATCATCTCTCTCTTTTCTCACACACTATAATGATAAGGATTGGCAGCAATATGACTAAACACACTTGTTCAGTTTATTCCATGTAATTCTGCATGTTTTTAATCAGAACAGCATCAGTGATAAACAATATAAACACTTGAAAACCAGTAAGACTTTTTAATCTTGTAGTTCTGCCGAATCTGCCATTATGTTCCTGCAGCTGTATCATTTTGGCACAACTTGGTCAGATGTTTGCGTCTCTTTGGGTTAGGCTCTGACTTTCATTACTGTATAATTTATTACTGTATTACTGTGTAATAACTTTTAAACTTACTTGTGTGAGAGCAAAAACCAGACTCTAAAAAGTGTTTGCTTTTTATTTAATTAAGTGAGTTTTTCCACTCCACTGTTGCCGATGTGCCGTTCAGGATGGTAGACTGTGATGAAGTGAAGATTCAACACGATCTGCTGGCTTCCTTAGATTGATTGTTTTTTGTGTACAGTGCCCTGTTTAAAACTTACTTACAAAACTCACACAAACAGTGATGTGGCTTATTATTTTTTGTTTTCGTTGAAAAGTGATAGCTGCGTTGTTCATTTGTGCATCTAGTTTTACCATTATTGAGTTTTCTCAGAGATTCTATTGTTATTTTGTTTTAAAAAATCCATCTTACTCATTCTTATAAAGTGTGCGTCTTCAAAAGAGCTTGATCAAAAGTTTTTATGACAATCTTCTGCACTGTTTTTGTAAAAAATAGGGCGTTTAACTTGAGATGGCTGAAATGTCATTCACGTGTCTCTCCGTTCTGTTTTTTTCTCCTTTTCCCAAAACCACAGCAATCACACGGGTGATTCAGGAATTTATATCAAGCGCTGCTGCAAAGGTTTCTGCATCGACATCCTGAAGAAGATCGCCAAGACGGTCAAGTTCACCTACGACCTGTACTTGGTCACCAACGGCAAGCACGGCAAGAAGGTTAACGGGACTTGGAACGGCTTGGTTGGAGAGGTGAGGGTGGTTGCTTTAACATTACCTGCACACACGTCATTATTTGTTCAGGGGGCGTGGCCAAAAATGAGTTTGCAGGTGGGCCTGATGGAAGTGGGTGTGGCCAGAAAATTTGTACAACTTGTTAAATAAATGAAAACTGGAACAGTGTTTAATGTATGGTGTATTATTTAAGAGCCAAGAAGGAAAGGGGAAAGTAAGCTGTTAGACTGGGTGGCCCTTGCTAAGGAGTCAGACCAGGCCCTTTTATAGTCCCTACTTTTGTTTTATGACTACCCAACCATCATCTTATGATGAGGGGTAGATTTTCCCAACAGTGGAAAGAAGCTCTGGCTCTTGCTCGTCTGTAAGCAGTTTGAAAATACCCACAGTGACAGTTCGTGCAGACCTGCTGGCAACCAGCTGATTGTGGATTTCACAGCTGGCAGAGCACTGCAGCAGAACGCAGGCGATATCACCATGCAAATGTTCCTGAACCACCAGAGTGACACATCGGGGCAGTTTTATCCAAAATAAAGTAACAATATATGCATTTCTCTCCTTTCCATCAGAGCCAGTGGAGTAAAGGTGTATATTTATCACAGCGGCACCCCGTTCAGCCGTTTAGCTCATCAGCGCGGACGACGTGTCACCGGCGGCTTCCAGTTTTACTGTGCATTCAGCGATACTCGCCGCGTTTTGACACGGTAGAAACAAAGTGTCACCTCAAACACACGAAAAGCTCTTTTCAGCTCGCGCAGATCGATTTAACGTCTGCTGATATGCAGAGCGAGAGGAGCTGTTGTTCCAGGTGTAGCCTTTTAATTTAGCCTCAGGCAGATGTCAGCAAGAATCTGAACAGATGTGACAGAGCTCTTTCTGCGACGGGGGCCGTGCACGTGGCCCAGCGTGAATACGATTCATTTATATTTTATCGGTTTATTTATTCAACATATGAATGTTCTTTATTCTTTTCATTTTATCCTCTCAACAGTTCTGCTGCCTTTATTTCCCCCCGCAGAGATACAGTATCTGCTTCTCAGCATTTTAAAATCGACAAAACACTTGAAGTAAACGTTTCCACAGCCAGCCAAGAGCAGTTTTATTTATTTCTTTCGCTAGTCTTGATTATACTGTTTGAATATCAATCTGGTTTGTTAGTTTCCCACCGTCTCTGTCATGCCAACTATAGTCTTTTTTTCCCACAACCTGGCCTGAGGGGAAGCTGTGATCAGATCCAGCAAACCTCAGGAGGGTCTAATGAGGACTCCTAATCAGAGATGGAGGAAGACTACAGACGATGTGGAGAGGAAGGAAGAACAATTGGAGTGGAGGGAGAAGGCAGCCTCAGGCGAAAGCCCACATCTCCCCTGCGCACAACACATTTGACATTCAGCACAATCCAGCCCGGTTTAACTGATTGTGTCACAACTTAACATCTTGGGTCCATCTCGAGCTGATGGCTTGTGGTGTAAAACTCCTGAGGTGTGCGTTTAGATGATGGCTGTGCTATGCAAATGTGCAGTGCACATTTTAATGCCTAAGCGAGAAGCTAATGATTTCATTTGAATGAAGGGGGAAACAGATGCAGGAAACAATGAAGTGAGAGATCAGGCCCTCGAGGACGAAACGTGACAAGACAAGAGTGTGTAACAGTAGATTGTTTTATTTACTCAGGAATAGATATCACTAACACAGTTGTTTTAATTATGGGCACAAGTTTCAGAAACTTACAGCTGATTAAACCTCAACACACTCAGAAACAGGGCTGGTTTGGTTTCTCTACAAAAAAAGGTTTTTAGCTGAACAGTTGGAGCTCATGATTTGGTCTCTCTGTTACCGTCTGTTCGGCCCTCAGGTGGTGTTCAAGAATGCACACATGGCAGTGGGTTCGCTCACCATCAACGAGGAGAGGTCAGAGGTCATCGACTTCTCTGTGCCTTTCATCGAGACGGGGATCAGTGTCATGGTGTCCCGGAGCAACGGAACCGTCTCCCCTTCTGCCTTTCTAGGTGAGGAGAAACTCACCTGCTGCTGCAGGCATGAAAAGAAAACCAACCCCTTTTTACGCATCTACACACACACAAACACACACACATATAATATCACATGATAACTGCACAGACAGAGAAGCTGTTTTTATGTTTACCTGTCAAAAATTGCAGCAAAAAAGTAAAGGAGTTTTGGTTATGCAGAAAATTAATTGAGCTTAAAAATTAAATCTGATTATTTGTAGAAAATCTTATTTGATCCACTGCGCTCATCTTTAGTGGTTTTATTCCTAAATTCAAAAGCAGCAATAGGACTAGCATTCTCTTTTAGCATTGTGGTGAAATGAGTGGTGATGACAAATGTTTGCTGTTACAACTTTAGGATAAATTCCTTATATTTCCGGAGTCTAAGACGTTAATTTTAAAGTAAATTCATGATAAATTTGTTGAGATAAAATCTCAACTGCTTACGCCTCTGTACACAACCATGAGAAGAACTGTTGAATCACCCAGCTCTGTTAGTGAAGCACACAAGTGAGAGTTCGAGTGCAAAAGTTCAAGTCCACTAAATTTTTTGCAATGTACAGAATTTTGTCACATTGAGCTCTTATTGTTGCTTTTTATTAGGAAAGAGGATCAGGGCCACTGGAAAGAATTCAGACTTTTTTTCTCAAAATTCTGAGAATAAAGTCAGAATTATTGTTATTATTTTTTTCATTGGCCCTAATTCTCTTTCATTTTTTTATAGATAAATTTGAACTGATGTTTTTTTTTTTACTTTCAAAAAGCAAATAAACAATGTAACAGTTTTTTTAATGTTAGAGTTTAAGAGGCATCACACAGAAACATTATTGTGTATAAAGCTGACACCTGGTTGAATTTGTTTTGCTGAAGAAGGCAGATAAGTAAGAACAGCTGTCAGAGTGGAAATAAAAATGTGCTCACTTCAACAACAACATGGTTTTACTCACACCTCGTTTCCTCTCCATTAGTTTTTACTCCTGTTGGCGTTGACACAATCTCACATAAAATCCATAAACATGAGGGAGCGCACAGAAAACTGTCTGAATACAAACAATCCATTTGATGCGGAGGGGAAGACGCTTTAATGGACATCCTCTCCCAGTCCTAACACCTCCATCTGTAAACTCGTTCTCCTCCTTCTCGTTCTCATGTCAGAGCCCTTCAGTGCTGACGTCTGGGTCATGATGTTCGTGATGCTGCTCATCGTGTCGGCCGTAGCCGTCTTTGTGTTTGAGTACTTCAGCCCGGTGGGTTACAACCGCTGTCTGGCAGATGGACGAGGTGAGAGGACACACACACACTCTGCGTGTACACACACACACACACAGCCAGGTTAATTCACGCCGTAAAAAGGTAGGTGTGAAGCACAAAGCCAGGCTATCTAACATGCTGAAATCAAAACGTAGTCTGCAATTTTCTTTTCCTTGAACGCACCATTCAGACGGAAAACTCCAGGTGTTAAATTACTTTGACAATTCTGTCTGAATGAGTGCAACTGGAGCGCTGGGAGTTTCTACTTGATGTATTTGAAGGCTTATCTGCATTGACAGTCACTTAAGCTCTTCCACTAATGAAGAGAACGAGATAGGTGATCTTAAGTATTCTAAAGCTCACTGTGTGAACACAGAATCCCCTGTTCCTGCGTTACAATGCCCTTTTAATTGTGCTAGCACCATTGTTACACCTCCAAATGTAAATAACCAATCATTGCTCCAAACGAGAGCTATAGCTAGACTCTAAGAATATGGGTCAAACTGAATGGTGTATGACAGAACAGAACCAATGTTGAATCAAATGCAACTTCAGTAAGTTGTTAAAATCAATGATCCTATCAGATTCAGGTGGTTCAGATTCAATCTGCCTTTTTCTCCTTCAGTTTTCATCAGTCTGCTGCAGTGGCAGCCACTCAAGAAACATCCAGAAAGGTGCCTCGGAGCCTTGTTTTCTGTTAGATCAGATGTGTAATAAACACATAAATAAATGGTCTGGAAGTTGTTTTCTTTATGTCTTGCAGCAACGTTATACAGGTTGAGTGCTTTAATCGCTGGGTTATGTAAGGCTGCTCCATACTGCTGCTCCAGCTGTAGCATAATTGTAGCCTGTTGCGCGTCCGTCTGCCCCCTCCTCGCTCTTGCTTTCTCCACCGTTGAGCTCCTAGAGGTAGTATTTGCTTCCTGACACCTTGTCATACAGACATAGAGGTAGGTGGAACACAGCGAGTGTGTAAAAACAGGTTGTCAGCAGTGGCTGCAGGAGTAGATGGGAACTGCACATGTGGCGAGTTCTGACAAATGCAATGATAGGAATAAATCTAGATTTTTATTTCTTTTTTATCGCACAGCTATCTGAAAAATGTCTCCCACAATAATGGCCACAAGTAAACACAAATAATCTGAACCCCATCTGTCACTCTGTTCCCCCAGAGCCTGGCGGTCCCTCCTTCACCATCGGTAAAGCCATCTGGCTGCTGTGGGGCCTGGTTTTCAACAACTCTGTTCCTGTTCAGAACCCTAAAGGCACCACCAGTAAGATCATGGTGTCAGTGTGGGCCTTCTTTGCTGTCATCTTCCTGGCCTCCTACACTGCCAACTTGGCTGCCTTCATGATCCAGGAGGAGTACGTCGACCAGGTGTCGGGGTTGTCAGACAAAAAGGTGCGAAATCGACACAGTGTTACAGATTGTTGAGTAAAGGAGCAGGTGTGTAAAAGGGAGTGTGAGCTTAGAGCTCTTTTCATCACACTGAACGCTTCAACACGTGGTGCTGTTGTTACATTTTCTTTAGAACTTAAGCAGAATCATTTGAAAATATTTGGCACAAAACTGGTTTGAAATAATGAATGGAATTTTAATAATCATAATAGTGAGTTGGCAAAGTATTTACCCTCCCTGTTTATCTGTTGTGTTTACACACAACCTGAAATTTAAATGAATGTTTTCTTTGTTTATAAGTAAAAGACCAACACAAAATATTCCAGATTACTGAAGTTTAAAAGGGGAGGGCACTTGTTTTACATTAATATAAAATACATAAAACTGAAAAGTAGTGCATGCTCATATGTTCACTTCCTTCTGCTGTGAAGCCCCCAGACATTACCTTTGCAGACCACATAATTGTGGACTGACACAACAAATGTATGGGAGCAGAGGAGTACATTGCAAAGACACAGAGCAACATTAAAAATGTTATCATAAAATGATGAAATCATGTCACAACAGAGGGTCATCCACTAAAACTCAGACTAAGTAGGGAAGGAATTAATCAGAGAAACATTCAGGAAGCCAAAGATAACTCTGATGGAGCTGGATTGCTTGTTTTTGCAGAGATGGACCACTACAAGCTGCACAGAGGTTCAGGAACAAACCAAGCTCGGCGAATGATTTTGTAACCCAGCTTATTTTATAATCTGTTCCTAATTAATGTATTATTGTTTATTTAAGTAATATATTTAAAGGCTGTGTAAACCATGATTTACCTGGACCTTCTGACCCTCAGTTTCTCATCAGAAAACAAAACAAGACAAAAAAAATTAACCTAAAAGTCCCTTCTCAAGTAATCCAACAGCACCTTTGAACCACTTCAACTTCAAAACAACAATTCAACTGCAGGTTAGCAAAGCAATTTAGAGCCCGTCACCGTAATTACAAAAACAACCGACAGGGTCTGTGGCGTGAGTCCAAATCCATCTGACCAATAATCACACCGTGGCACCCGGGGGTTCAAACTGTGACAACAGACCAGAGAGCAAAATTAATAGCAACCAAACACAAAACCAGCTAAATGACACAATATGAGAGCTGAACACCGGACTCATCTGAACATTGTTTTGTGAGCAGCAGCTTGGTAAATTACTGCTATATTTTGTAAAAAGAAAACAAAAACACAACCATGATAGCCCACATTGAACTGAGTACAAATTGTGACCATGATGTTAAAACACAATAACAACTAACCCAAAATAAACTTTGACGGAGGCCCCAAAACAGCAGATACCTTTAAACAATGTTATTATGTAATAACACAAGTTCATCCATCAATCCTCTTGTTAAGTTTTATTTATGGAATACCCAACCCTGTTAGTAACACCGCCTAAAAGTCTTCATGAATCTTTGAGCCCTGAGTTTTCTCTCAGAACACACAAAACTTCTTTTCCTCCATTTTCAACATTATCGGGCAAATTGCAGCTTTCAGATAATCAGAGCAATATTGATGACTGATGATGAGCTGACTTATAAACCTCTGTAATCAGCAAAGTATTTCTTTCCCAGATCACTCAGCACAAAAAAAAAGACAATTAATCTCTGTAATAAAGCCACGGATGTTCAGCATCTTCTATGAGAATCTGAAACACTCCCCGATAAAAGATCCAGCAGATAAAAGCAATTTTTTTTCTCTGGAAACAAGTCATTTATTTAATAATTTACTGACTCTGAATGTTCGCTAACTTCTGCCGAGTTACTTTCTTCATGCTTCACCTGTTTTCTGATACACAAATATTAAATCAATGAAAATGTCACCTACCACATGTTGAGATTTTTGCACATACAGTACATTAAAAAGTTGGTCAAATAATTTTGTTAAATAATTTATAAAAGTTTGTCTAGTGGTTTATAAAATGTTTTGATCACATGCACACGTGTAAAAAACACTTTTCCTCTTCTTTCTCCTTTTTGGTGGTAAGTGATAATCAGAAATAGCCCAATTTCATAAAAAATAATCCAAAGAAAAATAAAGTAGGTCCACTTGACGGGTTCTTCTTTAATAAAAAGTTTCTTCTCTCCTCCAACAGACTTATTCAGTCTGAGGAGTTTCAGGTAAACTCAGTCTTAAAAGCAAGTGTTAAAAAGAGGGTTCTTAGATTCACAGGTTTAGGCCACAGTTCAAAATAATGGGTCAACACAGAAGAGCTACATCATTAGGCAAGGACTCTGCAGTTTACACTCATCTACAGGCCAGCGGTTATTCTTTCAAGGATGAAGATGTTCTCGTTCTTACTAGAGAGGAATGTCGGTTTAAGAGAGGAGTAAAGGAAGCCATTTTTGTGAAGAAAAACTGTCCATCATTAAAAAGGGGTGGAGGTCTTCGTGTTCAGCTATCCCCCTCTTACAATGCTGTTATTGCAAGTATGGCTCAGCACCCTGTGAGCAATAGGTCAAGTGTTGGTGCACATGATCCTCTATGAACAATAGAGTTCATCAAGGCACTAACGATCTATTGTTTGGCTGATGGTCCTTTCTTGAATGTGACCAACCTGTTTGTCCACCATGTGGAGGCAGTGCTTATAAAGCTGAGTTCACCTGGAACTCCTCAGACTGAAGAAGTCTTTTGGAGGAGAGATGAAACATTTCATTAATGAAGAACTCATCCAGAGGACTTACTTAATTTTATGTTTAACAAGGTGGACACATTTCAACAGTCATACTTTGGTCTAATTTTATTTTTCACATTGGCTCTATCGATTTCATGCAAACTTTCTGAAAAAGCTAGAGAACTGAGCCAAAAAAACTTGATCGGTCAGCTAAGACCCAGAAAGATATTTGTTTGTGATAGTTATGTTTTTAAAGTAAATCTTCAAATTCCTCAAACTAACTGGTTAAGTTCCTTAGTGCTGCCAAGTTGGACCTAGAAACTTAAGAATAAATGTTAGTAACTCTCCCATGATTTTACTGCCTACTAAATTTTTACTTGTATATTTTCTCCACCACAGTTTCAGAAGCCCAACGAGTTCTCGCCACCTTTCCGGTTTGGCACCGTGCCCAATGGAAGCACAGAACGCAACATTCGCAACAACTACAGGGACATGCACGCCTACATGACCAGCTTCCACCAGAAGAATGTAGATGAGGCCTTGTACAGCCTGAAGACTGGGTGAGGAGGGAATGGAGAGGAGTGGGGAGGAGGGCTGGAGAGACAGATGGGGGGATGAAGAGACAGAGGGAGTTGAAAGGATGTCAGCAGAAATCAAAGAGACAGTGTTAAAGATCTGGAACGTCTCAAACTGATGCAAAACAAAGGAAGTGTGATGAAATGTTAAAGTGAGAGAGGCGGAGGAAGAAGGAGAATTTGGGGAAATGTGAAAGAGCACCCAGTGGGGGTCTAAATCTGCTTTACACTTGCTTCTGAAAAATCAACGTGTCTGCTTGATAGCTATATTTTTTACATTTTTTTCCACTCTTTTTTTCTTTTTCCTGTCGTCACAAAATGTTATCAAGCAACGTTGAGAAAATAAGGAGCTGTGATGTTCCGCTGGCGTTGAATGGCCACAGGAGAGCCCTGAGGAAAACACTGATGGCAGCTGTAAACCTGTCATGTCAATTTGACATCTGATTTCAAGACAGTCAATTAAAAACACCGAACAAACAGATCATGGCTCACAAAGCCACTGGTTTGATCATTACTAGACCCACACAGCCGCAGCTGGGGGCAAACGAGAAGAAGCCACTCGTTTTGTTTTCGACGTGGAGCCCGTGGGTGGGGGCTCTTCAGGAGGAGGTGAAGTTTTGAACTCCATGAAGCACATCTTCAACAACTCCATGACAACAGAGCAACCTAAAATAGAAGTGACTTATAACAGAGTAGAATCGCGTTAAAAGAGGGACTGATTGAACCCTAAACACTTTCTCTACCTGCTTTCCTGTGTTTGACTTTTAAAGTTGATATCAACTTTAAAAGTTACAATGGTAACCAGGTTGTTACATATACCTCTGAGGGTACTTTAAAGTAACTACTAATTATATATCTTTTTTTAATTCTTTGTGCTTTGCAGAAAACTAGATGCCTTTATCTACGACGCGGCAGTGCTGAACTACATGGCCGGCAGAGATGAGGGCTGTAAGCTGGTGACCATCGGCAGCGGAAAAGTCTTTGCCTCCACCGGCTACGGCATCGCCATCCAGAAGGACTCAGGCTGGAAACGAGCCGTGGATCTGGCCATTCTGATGCTGTTTGGAGATGGTAGGGATTTATGAACCACATCAACACAAAGTACACCAAACTCCTGCTTTGACTTAATCGGTTCAATGATCATTTATTTAAGTTTCGAATCACAAAATGAAGTCTTGTAGGAGTCAGTGTTGAGCTGCAGGATGAAGCCAGGCTGGTGCAGAACACTCAACAGTCAGGTAATTCTAGCCCTGTAAAGACCTGCTCATGTGAAAGAAATAAAAGCTTGAATCTAACATCAGACTAGATATTTAGTTGTGCGAAAGTTTTAGACAATATTTGAAAAACTGTTTTGACAGAAACAAGAAGCATCAAAGCCGACAAACGGGTCAGATGGAAAAAATGTTGGAGGGAATGTTCTACCAGGGGTGGGCAGCACTAATCTAACAATTTGTTCCACTAACCCTAAAGCACTAACTCAATTATTTAGGTCCCCTAATTCTAAAGCGCTAACGCACTGAAAAATTTTGTAAAAGCTAATTTCTAAAGCACTAATCAAGAAATTAGTTTCCCTACTAGTGCTTTAGTGCTTTAGGGGAACTGAGCCCACAACTGTGTTCTACAAACACTAAAATTTTTGAATATATTGTGTGATTGGCATTAAGATTTGAAAAATAGCTTCTATTTATTGGCACATGGCAGAGATGGAATATAAATTCTGTGGGGAAAATGAATAAAAAATGTCTATAGAGCAGCGTCTCATGAGAGGAATGCTTTAAAACGTCTCAGTGATGTGATTCATTGCTGCTCAGGTTTACAGTCTGTCAGTTTATCTCTTTCTTTATTGATCATCAATTTACTGCAGGTCTCAAGATATGCTCTTTGTGACAGTTAAAGGCCCTTTAAATGTTGTCATTTTTCTTATATTATTTGAATGTTTTCACCTCATCTGTCTGATCATTCGTCCGTCCGTTTTCTTCCGCTTATCCGAGATCGGGTCGCGGGGGCAGCAGCCTAAGCAGAGGGACCCAGACTTCCCTCTCCCCAGCCACTTGGGCCAGCTCGTCCGGGGGAATCCCAAGGCGTTCCCAGGCCAGCCGAGAGACATAGTCCCTCCAGCGTGTCCTGGGTCTTCCCCTGGGCCTCCTCCCAGTGGGACGTGCCCAGAACACCTCACCAGG
>JARVJO010000227.1:27616546-27635749 GCA_031762555.1 Cynodonichthys magdalenae
CATGACGAGCACAGAAGTCCAATAACAAAACACCGCTCGGGTTCAGATCAGGGGGGCCGTTCCTCCCAACCACGCCCATCCAGGTCTCACTGTCATTGCCGATCTCGTTCTGCTGGGGGACTTCAGCGCTCACGTGGGCAATCTGTCTGATCATGTCCAACATATTTATCTCTGTAGGAATTTGCATATCTTGGTGGTGGTGCTACAGTCATCCCTATCATGTAAATATTTATATGCATGGCATGCTGAATCCTGAATCTGAGACTAGCATGTCCGTGAAATAAGGTATTAAACTCAACACAGAGGCATCTGCTCCAGTGTTTTCAGGGACATTTACAAAGATACACGTTACCCAGGCAGCAGGAAACATTATTCAGCTTCGCAGGCTTCAGGAGCATTTGTAAGCCATTGCTCTTAATTGTTGAATATTTCATAAGTTTAATCATAAACGAGCAATAAATTGTCATAAAGGAAATTTTAGCCCACAGGTCTTGAAGTAAGCCTTTAATTTTTAAAGCCACGTCTAATAAAGATAGAATAAAACTTCCTTAATTTAGACTTAAATCAAAATCATCATTTATCATTTATTTATTCACACGTTCACCATGCAGTAAGTGCCTTTAAAGTGGACTCTTACATAATGAAAAAGGTTCTTATTTTATCTCCTATTATATAAAAAAAAACATTTTTTTAATCTTGCATGTTTGACACTGTCAAGTTCAAGTTATTTTACACTATTTTAAAATAGGCAAGACTCAAGCCTGTGGAAGATTTGCACGATCATCTCACTTCAACAGGGAATGCAATGTTGTGCAAAAAAAACTTTTTTCATAGTAATATAATGAAATAATTACGATCAAGGACTAGATGTTTTAAAATTCCTGCTTTTTGTTCTTTTTCCTAATTATTTTTACTTTAAGGATGCACATTTGTCAGCTCACTGTCTGAGCAGCTCAAAGATCAACTAGCTTCCAGAAATAAACCTAAATCTCTAGAATTATTCATTTTAAAGCTGTCTAAGTCAGCTGACTACAAAGATTCAAAGGTTAATTATGTACATTCAATGATTACTTTCTGATAGTTTTAGTAAAATCCACTCAGTAGTTCATTAAATATTTTTATATTTCGGGCTCTAACAATGTGGATAAAAAAATTTGATGCAAATTTAGTGGCATAATTATAAAGCAAACTGTGTGGCTTCCTCTCAATAATTCTCTGCTGTGTGTTTTGTCACCAGTTTTTCTGCCTGAGCCACAGGTGGCTATTCAAGTGAATAAATGAATGAATGAATCCAATGTAGTGGCTGTCTACATCAAGGACCCCACTTACATCTCTGGATCCCTTTATAGAGCCGCCGTTGAAGGCAGGACGGTTTGCTCTCTGCCGGCGTACCTGCAGGGTTTGGCAACAAAATAAGGACCATTGTTGTCACTTCTTTGAACTGTCAGCTGAGGTCGACACACCGCTGAATGTGTGAATGACAGAGCCAGCGTGGGTAGATAGGGCATAGTCAATACCTGCTATTTTTCCACAACATGCTACACCTTAACTGCTTTCCTCAGTACCACATCAGTCACAGATTGCTGAATCAGTTAGAGCTGTTGGTGTATCAACAGTGTCTTCAGACTCCTGAATTCACCATCACAAACGGTCAAAAACGTTTTTTTACAAATCTGTTTTTGTATGGATTGCAAGAGCATTGTCAGATTACAAAACAAAAAAACTGTTTTTAAACTGATCATACATAAATGTTTGTCTTGCTGAAATAATCTGGAACATCAAAATTGTGCTTAATCTGATATGAGGCACAGTCTGTCCTACATTTGTCCTTCTTTCACATTATGCTGTGCATATTATTTCATCGTCCACCTTCACCCACATCTTAATTGTCCAAACCTGCTTTATACCCACCTTGACAGCCGCCCCCTTATTTATGATTTTATCTAAACAAGTTTTTCAATAATAATATAATTTATGATTGGCTTTTAGAGGTGTAACTTTAAATGTTTTTTTGTGATAGGAGATCTCTCATGCAGGTGACAGAATAAGCTGATTACCCATCTAATTTTGGTAGAATGGTTAAAAAATAAAATTACATTTATTGACTTTATAGTTGTATATATTAAACGGGACATATGCAAAATCCACTTTTTTAGCCATACATTTTGTTGTGCACTTGGAGTCTCTAAGAGTGCAGAAAATTAAAATTTATTTTCTCCTGGTGCTGCATAGATATCTTTCTTTCTGTTTGGATCATATGTTTCAGCTTGTTCAGTTTTCTCTATGTTCTATTATGTCACAGTATTTGTGAAGAAACTGCCAAATAAGGTTTGGACTTACCAACAACAATTTTGTCGTCTTCATTGTCCTCTGGTTCTGGGTCAGACTGTGGCTCCAACATGTAAGGCTGGATGGACAAGTCTTCCCTTGCTGATGTCTTTTAATTAATTTGTAAATAAAAAGTTCCTGCTCTGCTATATAGTTGTAAACCCCTCTATCAAACTGGAATGGACCGGTCTGATAGCTGGAGGGGGGCGGGGTGTGAAGTGCCTCAATTGGATTTAAAGAGACAGCCTCAAAACGAGTTGAGACACACTTCAGAAAAGGGATGAAAGAGAGACTTGAGGAGTTATAACAAGGAGGAATTCAGACTAAAGCCTAGCAGTTCCACTTTCTATAGACCCAAACTGAATGATTTAAATTAAAAAAAGAAGGATTTGAAAGTTTATGTCTCATTGAAGTCATTCGACTTCTGGTTGCTTCATCGGAGAATAAATAAATCAAAAAGTGAGTTTTGTTCAACGTTTGACCAGCTGGAGTGCTGGCAGCTCTTTTTTTTTTTCTTTTTTTTTATTCAGTCCCTCTAGAAAAGCTTGACATAAAACAAACAAATGTTCCTGTTGTGAACTCGTGCCCTCGAAGAACACAACAACAGTAGCGGTTCACGTCCCCCGAGCTGCTTCCCTGCTGTCACATCACATACTGAAGTGGCCTTCGAGGTGCTATCACTTTCCATTGTAGCCTGTGTGACGGACAAATAGGTCAGCCCAGAGAAAACATTCGTCGAGGATCAAAGTCTTTAGACTGACTCAGGCTTCAACACAGACACAGACTGTTAGAAACATCTTGTGTGGGATGAGTTTGGGACATGAATATACTGTGCATACAAGCTTTAATGTGTGCTACGTCAAGATCGGCCATGTGTGTTTTTGAAAAGATGCAGAGATCTCATTCTGTCCGCTGCGTAAAGCAGTGTAAACCAACACGTCCGACCTTTCCTGTTTACTTCACATGGATTGCGTTGCTGTCAGCACACATACAATATTCCAGCTGAGGTGATCAGACACATCGACGAGCTCTGTTTGACTCACAGTGTGAGCGTGATGTCATCTGCAAAGGAATGTCTTTCTACCAACCCACTGAGCACATTATACATGCAGAAAAATGAGAACAAATTCATATTCAGGGCAAAAAGAAGAGGAATATTAAAAGGTGAAGGATGAGAGAGATGAAATAAAAAGACAAATTTAGTTTTTGTAGATTCTTCTTGATGAGATTATTGGTTTATGTTGCCAAGTCTTAAACAAGGACTTACTGTTCAGACAGCAGTGGGTGCTCATTCAGCAGGGTTTAGGTGTTAATGAGTGGTGTTGGAGCCGAATATCTGTTCAATGTTGAGTTAATCATTCTTAAAAAACTGATAAATCTTTTTAATTTCAAATACTCTGTATATTTTGTTTTCCATTTGAATTGATTGAAAAAACGTTTGGAGTTTTCTGAGTAAGAAATGACACCAGGGGTCCTGATGTGAATCCCATCCAGAACTCAACCTGTTTTTCTACTAAAGAACGAACAAAAATGTCTCCGACCTGGTATGGAGAGCGACTTCACTGTGCTGTTGTGTTTATTGTTGCAAAAAGAGGGTCAAACCAGTTAGGCCTGCAGAGAGCAATTTACCTCACATAAAATGTCAGTTACTTTTGTTATTTTTCTGTGTTTTTTTGTCATTTACTTTGGAGTTTTGGTGGCGCTATTACTGGGGAAAAAAAAACATGACTTTTGTTAGAGCCAAGCTGGTTTCCTTTCTCTGCTACTTTTGAGCTGAAAATGTCGGGAACATCCTGAGAACAGAACCATGGAGCAGGTAAACCATTAAAAAATTAAATACTAACAAAACAAAAAAACTTAAGAAAACCCAACAGCAACACAAAGAGAACAAAAACAGCAGAATCAAACTCTCAGGCTGTATTAGGAAACAAGCAGAGGTGCATAAAGTACTTCAAAGGAATAACTAAGTAAAAGTAAAAATACTTAACAGAAAATTATTATGATAAGAATGATTTTTTTCAGCCAAAGTGGTTCCATTAAACAGAGTTGAGTAAATTGCTTTATGTTTACTCATCTCTGTACAATGTATAATGTTTCATTCATTTTTAGTTAACCTGTGATTTTATTCAAGCTTTCAAACATTTTGTAAGATCTCTGTGGCGATCAACATGAAAGTACAGGAAGGCAGTTTGGTGACAAACGCAAATTTTTTATGATTAAACATCAAAAAAACTTTTATAGTGTAGAAGTATCTCTAAAATAGTTTAAATATAGTTGGTAGGAACAAACCTTAGAGCAATCATTTTCTGTTTTATGTACTGTCATCACTGGATTCTGCTGAGATCTTGTTCATGAAGACATTTTTCAAAAACAAACATAACGGTAAATCTCAGGTTGGGGGTAAAAATTCCCATGAAAAAGGACATTGATTAGGAGGCAGTGCGTTGATGTGTGATTTATACATTGAAAATCCAAACCGAGCTGGTTAGATTTTCCAGCATTGCCATAATCTCAAAAAGCGAACCAGCTTTGTGATGGTGATAATTCCAAACTGAACCTGAAGTTACCTCGATAAGCCAGTAATCCTGCTTTATAGTACAAATCCCTAGTGTGAACAACTAAACAATAGAGCATGACAAAAAAAAAAACAAACAGCTGAAATATAAAATAGAAAAAATTCCACAAAACGAAACAGACCAGAATAGAAATGTATAGAAAGGAAATGATAGATGAACGGCTCCCTCCTGATCACCACGTTGATATGAGTGTTTGTGTCTCCAGGTGAGATGGAGGAGTTGGAGGCCCTGTGGCTGACGGGCATCTGCCACAACGAGAAGAATGAGGTGATGAGCAGCCAACTGGATGTGGACAACATGGCGGGGGTCTTCTACATGCTCGGGGCTGCCATGATTCTGTCACTGATCACTTTCATCTGCGAACATTTGTTCTACTGGCAGCTGCGATTCTGCTTCATGGGAGTGTGTTCGGGGAAACCCGGGTTCACCTTCTCCATCAGCAGAGTGAGTGTTCCCAGGTTTTCTCTGTGCTTAAACCTTTGTCCTCCTGACCAAAACACCTCAGCAGCATCTGGTTTCAAACTATGGACTGTGGTTGTTTCAAGTCTGTCAGGTAGATGTGATAACTCATCTGGCTTTTCTGTGGTTTTTCAACAAAGCAATATTCAGAAGTGCTCAACTTATCTATCTTTATCAATCTTTTTATACAGCATCAATTTTAGTTAGAGACAAAATCCTCTGAATAAATGTTATTTAAGTGAAAACAAATTAACTTTAAGCATTTATAGAGCATGCCTTTATTCAGTTGAATTATTTTTACCATATTTACATAAAAAATGCATTAATAAGCATTTCCATGGTTTTCTCAGCTTTAAAAATGCTTGTTTTAAAATCAATTTTCAAGGTGTCAGATCAGACTGTTAAATTTCAATAATTTGTTTAAATGAAACTGCATCCATTCTTAACAGAAGTCATCTCAGAGTACTATACAATAGATACATATATAAATAAATAAAAAATTCAAAGATTAAAGACAAAAGAATTGGGATAGATTTATGAAAGACGATAAAAAACACAGTTGTTGTAGTTTTTAAGGCACAGATATCATTTCTAAAATACTCCATATTTCAAGCCTACAAAGAGGCACCAATTTTTTTTTATTTCAGTGCTCACAGTTTGAGAAAACTCTGTGTGTACATGGGAGGTGCAACCACAGCAAAAATATTGTGTTCTTGTTAGAAAATAATATTTTTGTTATGTGTTATATGCAGACTATACATCTTTTGTTGCTTTTTTTATTTTCTTTCTCCTTTTTTTTTTCTTCTTCCCACTTTTGGACAGTGACACGTTTTTTGTTGAAACACACAAACTAATTGCCAAATTATCCAATAAGTTTTTTGTATACATGCATATACATTAATACCTCCTCCAGACACAAAAAATGCAAAAGATTATTTTTTTTCTCACATTCTTGGAATTCTAGAAAAATGCTTGAAAAATGTCAAACCCTCTGTTATTTCTGACCTTCACCTGAAGCAAATTGGTTCCATATAAATAGTCTCTTTATTTGCATAATGTTACCTTTAAAAAAGAAGACATTTGTTACATGCAAATTGTCTGTTTTGTTACTTGAACAAAGGGCACCAGCGTTTATGTGTTAAGGATCAAGGTGTTTATAATTGTAATGTAATTTATTTTACCACTCTGACCTTAAACAACAGAAATGGCCTAAAGTGGATATAAAACAAGTAGTTTTCAGTTATGTTTAAAGGACTGCCTCTCAATTCAGGGTTTGCTTCCCATGAAGACCACAGCCCATGTAGTCCACACCCTGCTACATGGGCTGTAAGCCACCAGTGTTGGCTGCATAAACAGCTGTGAAATGAGACGGTCTAGTCTATGGTTGATGTATGTTTGCGTGACCACGTTACAATGATGTTACATTTTATATCGCATGCCTTCAGTTGTTTTTTTTACAGTATAACTTCACAAAATTCAGTATTACTAAAAAGCGTTACACATAAAAAAATTCAAAAGCATTAATTATTTGGGTTTATCACCAGTAACAGTACTTGTAATTGCTTTTTATTGAACATCTCATTGCAGCATAACTTTTTGTTAAACATACATTTAATTTTTAATTCTTCAGTCCGTGACAAATTTCCAAACTCTGCCATAAAAAATAAATAAATAAATTCTGGAATAAAAAAGAAAAAGCTCAGCCATCTTTTTTTCTGTTTATTTTGCTGACGGCGCTATAAATCCTGGGATATTGACGGCCGCGCCTACAAATTGGGACAGCCTACAGCATGATACAGTGACTTAAGAAGCCTACAAGTGAAACCTACGTCAGCTGCAACCCCTGAATTGAGACACGGCCAAGGACTCTGAATAAACAAGGATCAACTAACTAAAACACAATTACAATTTAGTCTCACCACAAAACCATCATCATGACAGAGAAAAGCCAAAAATAAGTCAAGTTTACAACTTGTAGTTAGTGAAGTGATGCTCAGATGCTGCTAACCCTAAAACAGTCAGTGATAAGGAGGTCAGGTAGTTTTAAAACTGGAAACAAAAGAAGGAAGTACAAAAGGACAGAATCAGTGCTGTTCTAGTAACCTCGGTTTTATTACCCTTCTCAGCAGCTAAAGTAGATGTAGAGAGATCAAGACAGACAGTCCCATTGGAGCAGCTGTCACTCAAAAAATCACCTGAAAACAGATAAAACAGACACAAAGAGATGATGGAACTAAAAAGAAAAACATAAGGCTGAGGGATCATAATTATGGAAGAACCTCAGTGACATGGAAAGTGACTAAGAGACAGACAGAAACTGTTTCTGACAAGCTGACGCCTTTGAGGAGCGTTGGCCAATGCTGGGTTGCGTCTCCTCGACCTTTCAGATTTGGCTCTCGCCTAAACCAGATTGTCTCAGCCCCCTGTTTCAACAAGCTTATTTGACTCCACTCGCAAAATACCCCACCCACTCCTCTATGAAGAATCACCAGCCAAAACATACACTCACTTTAATGAATGAAGACATTTGAAACAGACTTGATATGTATCATTCATATCTAAAACAAGAAGACACTTGTAATGTGATTATATTTGGGGGGTGAAAGAAAACCAGTTGAACATGGGCTATAGAAAGCCAGCAGCAGCAGTGTCAGCTGAATTTAGATTACATTGATTAATCCTATTGATTTGTGGTCAAAACCACAAGCTTAGTGCTCCTTTTGTGTTATCAATCAAGACACTGATCTGCTCTGTCTATTCTTCGTCTGTTCCCTGAGCCTGGGAATTGGGCTGCAGCCGAGATGGTTCATACTGTTCCCCGGAGAAAAGTCATTCATGAACTTGAATCCTATTACTGTTTAATAGAGTGTAAACACAAAGGTGGTCATAGAGAATGTGACAATGCATTAACATCTCTGCTTGTTTCTGTTTGCCTTTGCCTTTCTGTCCACGTGTCTGTCTCTGTCTCTGGCTCTGTAATAAAACCCTTCTGATTTCTTACTGCTGCCACCCATTTTACTGTTGTTCTCCATACCTTATCATTCTCATCCTTCCCTTTTCCTCCTATTGTCTGTCTCACCCACCCTTTTCCTACAATTTTCACACTCCAGGGTATCTACAGCTGCATCCACGGGGTACAGATCGAGGAAAACAAGTCAACTGCTGACTCGCCCTCCTCCACTATTAAGAAAAACATGAACAACACCCACTCCAACATCCTGAGGTTGCTCCGCACTGCCAAAGACATGACTGCGGTCCCGGGCATTAACGGCTCTCCGCATCCAGCCTTGGAGTACAGTCACAGCGGCCGTGAGTCGGGCATCTATGATATCCAGGAGCACCGGCGCAGCCTGGTAGGCCACCCTGTCGATTGTACAACTGCACCACCCTACATGCCAGAGGACAACATGTTCAGTGACTACATCAGTGAGGTGGAGAGGACTTTTGGCAATTTGCCCCTGAAGGACAGCAACCTGTACCAGGACCATTATCGGCACCACCACCCGGCCTCAGCTCTGGGTATGTCTGGCCCACCGCCTAACAGGCCACGTAGCTTAGGCAGTGCTAGCTCGCTGGAGGGGGGCATGTTTGACGGTGACAGTTTAGGGGGAGGGGTAGCACCCATCTTCACCACCCAGCCCCGCCCCTCCATGACTCACAGGAATACAAGTAAATTTGACCTGATTGCTGGCCACACCCCTGCTGATTCCAGTCAGGGTGGGTTCAAAGGAAGCAATGTGTACGGCAGGTTTTCTTTCAAAGGAGGCGCCTCCAGCACGGGGCTCATCAGTGGGCACGACAGGTACTGTGGTGGGGGAGGATCAGGGGGTGACGATGGGAACATTCGTTCGGATGTGTCGGATATCTCAACGCACACGGTCACCTATGGAAACCTGGAGGGCAACATCAAAAGACGTAAGCAGTACAGGGACAGCCTGAAAAAGAGGCCAGCCTCTGCCAAGTGCAGGCGGGAGCAGGACGAGATAGAGCTGAACGCCTTCAGGAAGAGACCCCACCACCACACTGTCCACCACCACTTCCCCCACGGGCCTCTGGCACACCGCCCGGTCTCACCTCCCCTGGAGCGGAAGAGGGGAGGAGGAGCGGGTAATTCTTCACCTTACTTATTCCGCAAAGACAGAGACAGCCTGAGGGATTTCTATGCGGAGCAGTTCCGTTCCATGGAGGGCAAGGCCAAGTGGGAGCAAGAGGGTGGAAGTGGAGGAAGCGGTGTGGGCGGTGGTAGTGGTGGTGGTATCTGTAAAAGCTTAGTACCTGTGGAAGACTTCCTCAAAGGTAAAGGGAAGAAACCAGAGTGCAAAGGTGGGCTTGGTGCAATATCGGCAGGGCAGCAAGCCCACACCTGCTGGGAAAAGGGGGGTTCGGGACTAGGAGGGGGAGGTATAGCTGGGGGTGACTGGGAGTGTCGTAACTGCCACAGTGTGTGCCACCACAGTGGAAGTGTAGGAGGAGGCAGCACATGTCCGGCTAGCGGAGTTGGGGGGAGCGGCAGTCGCCCCAGCTCGGCTACGTGCAAACGCTGTGACTCCTGTAAGATTCAGCAGAGCAACCTGTACAACATCAGTGAGGATAACAACATGATGTTCAGTGGAAGCAAAGGCAACATAGGGCCCAGTCAGACACAGACTCAGCGCAGAAAGCTAGGGCCAGGAGGGAAGGTGTTACGAAGGCAGCACTCCTACGACACATTTGTAGACCTGCAGAGAGAGGGGGCGGGCCGCATGGGTGGGGTTGGCGTTGGGGGACAGTTTCCCCAACCTCGTAGTGTGAGTTTGAAAGACAAAGACCGCTATATGGAAGGTCCCAGCCCCTATGCTCACATGTTTGAGAGGTACTCAGGTGACAGAGATTCTCCCATATTTGGAGGAGTAGGAGGTGATAGGGTGGCAGCAGGCTCCTCTTTCAGTTTGTACTGTGGAGGTGAGGGTGGGTTTCACCGGCGCTCAGTGGGAGAAAGAGACCTGAGGGACAGGGATAGAACTAATATGGGAGGAGGGGGCTGTGGTGGTGGTGGTAGCAGAGGGGCTGGGACTTACTCCTTGTCTAAATCTCTCTACCCAGATAAGGTGAACCAGAACCCCTTCATCCCATCCTTCGGCGATGACCAGTGTCTATTACACGGTGCCAAACCATACTACATCAAAAACCCACAGACGCAGCAGCAGCAACAGCAACAGCAGCAACTTCTCAACAACAGCCGAGGAGGAGGGGACTTCCGCGGCTCCATGGGAGCGACTTCTTATTTGCCCGCTTCTGCCACAGCTGGAGTGATGTCCAATGTGGGCACCAGGTACCCCAATGAGCTGTGTCTGGGTGGGGTGGGAGGGCCCATGGGAAACCACCACGGGGCCAATAAACTGTTACCTGGAGGCAGGGACACGTTAGGTCTGGGTCAGGGACAGAGACCCTTCAACGGTGCCAGCAATGGACATGTTTATGAAAAGCTCTCCAGCATCGAGTCAGACGTCTGAGAGTGAAGACAGAGGAAGGAAGGTGGAGGGAGAAGGTGAAGCACGTGAAGAAAAGAAAGGGAGAGAGCACAGGCTGCTGACTTCTTTGTACAAAGAGTGTGAGGAGGCAGGACAGTGTGTGTTGTTCTCTGTTCACTAGAAGCAAAGATTTTGGGCAAAGCGCCATGGGGCCCCTGCCACGTACGGTGTGCTCAAGTTCAGAGTGAGACAAGTTTTTAATGAGAAGAGAGGATTCTGGTGCTGCTCCAACGCTTTGGAGATCTAAAGGGGGAGAGTGTCGGAGGGAGTGGGAAAAGGTGAAATCAATTCTCCAGACTCTGCTCTCTTCACATGCTCGTTGTCTTTCCCTGCTTCCCGCAGTTCAACACCAAAACAAACATTTCAGATTTACAATCATGAATGAAAAATCTACACTTCTGCTGAAGTAACAGGGTAAACTAACAATAACTGTATTGACGATGTTTATAATATTATTGACTATTATTCCAGTGTTTATTGATGATGATGAGTTTTGATTGTTTTACAATTATATTTATTTAAATAGTTCATGTTACAGATTTGTATGATGTTATTCTTTCTTAGCTCACCAACAGTACAGGAGCCCGGTGGACCGGCTCGGCTGACGGTACAGATCTTTGTTGGGCTCCTGTATTTTGGACTCTTATTTGCTATAAATTCTTCATGTTTAATTTTCTTTCTACTTTTCTTACTCTTAATTGCTGTGACACGTATGTAAGAGGCATGACTCAATGAGTGCACTGTATGCATATATAAATTTGTGATTTTTTTTGTTTTTTTTTTAAAGCAGCAGAAGCATCATCATCATCATCATACTGATTTGATGTTTTTTGTTACTTTCTGCTTGCCAGTATTAATGGTTTTTTTCATTTTGAGCTAGATGTGCCTTAAAGGGACAAACACTGATTTTTTTATCCATCTTTGGTTAGTAGACAGATCCACCTGCAAACATGCAGACAAATTGGTTTGATTGTAAAGATACCAGCATATATATACAATTAGTGAAAGATTTTAGGTATTTATTCGGCACAATGACACAATGCTCATCAAGGAAAATGTTCAAATAGTGGCTGGTTAAATTTGCAGATTGGAACAGTGCAATATAAATTATATATATATTTTTGTGTCATTTTAAGTCTGCAGTTGAACTTCCCACAGGTCAGTTCCTTTAAAGATTTTACCATTTTTTTAATCAGTCCTCAGATCTTCATAATAAATTACTCAAAAACTATCAATGTAAATGTAATTTCAATTGCTTTAGTGTTCTTATGGTGTTTCATCCAGTCTAATTCAATTGACTATGACAGTTTTGTCATTTAGGACAGGGACATAATGGACTCCCAGAGAGGGAGGCCACTGTTCTTGGGATTAGCAGCTAATTTATTTTTATGACTGCCATCAGAAACCCTGCCTGCCGTATTATACGACTCACATATGAGGAATTGGAGGAGCGCACAGATTTAGCACTCTATTATGTAGGTGGAAAGGCTAATATCAGGGTTGTAAATATTATCCCTCTTCTATAATGTCCTAAAAATGTTCATAACAAACTTGTTCTGAATTAAAAATAAGGTTTACAATACTTAAACATGAAAACAGTCTGAATTTGAAAGAAGTGGTTTGACATTTTGACATCTTGTAGACGGTTGGTTGAGAATATTGAGAATATTTTCACTCTAAGCTATCGGTTAGCCTATCTGAGCATCGAGCTTTGAAACCATGCAGAAGCAGCTCTTCTGGTTGTGCGTGAAGAAAACAAAATGTCCCCAGGAGCACTTCTAAAGCTCCGTAACAAACATATTATATCTTATCTGTTTAATCTGTGCAAACTTTTTAGTAAAAAAGTCACTTTTTTTTTACAGAAATTACTGCTGAACTGCAACATTCCTGAAAAGAGACTGAGCGCGTTAATGCTGGCTGTCATGTTCCGATAAGACAAAAACAAGCTGACATTATGATGCAGCCATGATAGGCACTGAACTGAAAAATAGGACTCCTGTCTGTCAATCACCCTTTGAGAAGATGGTTGCCATGGTGATTTCTGCTGCAGAAAGTTTAAGGGCAAACAAACACTAAGAGTTTGGGTCTGGCAGATGGAAACAGATTAGGGGAAGAGCCTCGAATTCGCTGCTTGAAAAGAACAATTGTGTGAAGATGATTCTTTCAGGAGGAGCATTACGAGGCCTTGCAGAAAGGTTTTAAATCAAACAGGTCTTTGTACTCACTGAGGTTAATGAGGACTGGGAGGCTCGTGGGGGGGTTCCTCCTCAGTAGATTGAATCACTAAAGTATCATGAGGGCCACCCAGGATTTGTCTGATGAGTTCAAATCTATCCATTCATCTGTTTCTGTCTTCACTTTATCCTGTTCAGTGTTGTGGGAGGGGCTAATCAACAGGTCAGAGGTCAGGTACACCCTGCACAGGTTGCCTGTTTGTCGCAAGCAATTCCTACACATTTTATAGGACTTTTGCAAAGCTGATGCTACACTGATGTTTGTGTTTTTCTAATGACCAAAAGCTCAGTTATTCACTGCTCATTCTGGTTATGTTTATTATTTACATTGCAGTTATATCCAAGAACCTTCCCTTAGTTTAATCTGTAAACTTTCATTAAGTAAGGAGATTTTAAAAAATACCAAAATATCAAAAATACAATTTAATTGGAGTCATTCATAAGCAACATTGCAGAAAATAAAGATAAATATAGGTTGTACTTACTCCTGATTAGATGGAAGCATACAGTAAATGCTGTTTTGTATTTCCTACCAAAGCACAAATCTGTACTTAAATTGTGATTTTCATAACTTTTTAGTTTTTTTTAGTTTGGGTTAAAAAAAATTCTGCCCCTTGTCAAATGTCAAGTTCAGTCCACTGATGATCCTAAACAGGATAAAGCTGCTGCACAAAATGAATAAACATCTGTCAGTTCTACTAATAATAATTATTGTGTGTTACAAATTATGTAAATCTATAACTGAAATTAATTTAATAACATACAAAAAATTACAAACATATTTAGTCTAACATTATTGAAAGCAACATGTTTGAGTTTTAATAAGAATGCACGACAAACAAGTTTACTACTCCCCAAACCTAAAGTGCTTCTTTAAGCAATTGTTCAGTTGGTTTGAAGAGAGGTTCTGTGCAAATGTTATGAACAAATAATATCTTACCTGTTGTAAAACGCCACTTCATAAATCTTTAATTCATCTTTAAACACACAAAGTTATTTGTCAGTGCAACTGGAGGCAGCGGCAGCTAACTGCTAGCGATTATCCAGCTAGAATATACTAATATTTATGCTGAAATGTGATAAGTAATGGTTTATAAAACAGTATTTGTATAAACCATGGCAAATTTTTGTTAGATTACAATTATTTTAGATTTTAAAATAATTTATTCTTCTCTTCCGTTTTTTAAGAATTTAACTTTTTTTCTCCAAATTAAGCTAATATTAAGCTAGCCAGCTTCTTGTTTTAGAACCAAATATTAATTTTTCTCAACTAACTGTGGACAAGATGGTATCTCTTTAAATGTAGTTGTTGACATAATGACTCACTGAGGACCTGGATAAAAATGCATCAGTAGGTTGCAACTAATTTATATCCTTTTTGCTCCTAATCCAGTTTTTACTAAACTATACGATATAAAAACAAGAATCTGATTCCATATTTAGCTTTAAATTCTTCCTACATGGCGCTGTAATTTGTTATACATGCTGAGACTTTAATTAAGAAAAAAGAACCAACTGTCTTCAGGTTGGACGTCTACTGATTTTGTCTCCTGGAGACTCAGCTCCGTACAGCTTTAACAGTCTGCTGTGTTTTATTTAATAACCTTTTTCTGATACAAACACTTTTACAGTACAGGATGAGGACACTTTCAATCACTTTGTGTCTTAAAATACACTCTCACCCAAACTAAATGAAGCATCAAAGCACACAGTGAGACTGAATAAAAATTAAATTTGTCAAACTTTTCTCCTCTCCCGGCTGGCGGTAGTGTATGATACCGAGGGTCAGTGTTGTTTTTTAAAGACTTGCATGTATGTAATTTTTTTTTCCTTGCTTCGTTTGTTTTCTTTTCATCTTCAATTTTAGCCCAAATCTAATGCGTGTTTTTAAATTTTTTTTGGTAATGTTATCAATTTAACAGATACAGACGATCAATGTAGTACTGTAGATGTATTTGATTACTTTTTTTATTTTCTGTGTGCAAGGGAAGACATCAGTCCAAGATTTATTTTCTTTATAATTACATAAATATGGCAAAATTGATTAAAGTTTCACTAGATACAAAAAAGACATTTTATGGTTGTAGAAGATTTCTATCAAAGGCGAGGTTATTATTCTTTTTATTATTATTTCGACTGCCTTTTCTTGTGTATTTGAAACCAACCCATAATTTGTCATTGTATGTGCCTGGATACATACGCTTTGATTACCTCTGTGTGTACTCACATGGAAGAGAGGCAGAGTGTGTGAGAAAACTCTTTATTGTAAATGTATAAAAGCAGATGTAAATACTTTACCTCACACTCATGGACTTTTGATAACAGCTGTAAAAAAGCAACAGAGTGCATCTATTTGGGATAAATCTTTGATTCCTATCCGTCCCTTCGCTAAACTGCTTTTGTAACGACTTCAGGCCAGGAAACGTGCAATCATTTGTTATTACACTTAGTGCACATATTTAATGAGTGAAGGTCTATTGTTTTTTGATTTGGTCAAAGGCCATTGACAAATGTTTTTCTCAAAGAAAAAAAAAATTAAGGACCTTCCTTTCAAACAGAAAGCACAATAGACGTTTTTACAGAGGTAATCTATTTTCCCCTCTTTTGTCTAAAGTCTTCTGTTGTTGTGTTTTTTTGCCACGGAGATTTAAACTCCACCTCTGAGCTGTACAGATTGTGAAAAATGTACATACGAGAAAATTCTAGTTCCCGATGGCATTTTTTTTTCTTTTTGTATGGAGAGCTATTACTTGTGTGAAGAGAGTATTTCAGATTTGATTGAATATTTAGTAATATTGAAAACGAGATTAAACACATGTCAATGTGAAAATAAGTGCTGAGAAATATTCTTCTGTCTCTTTGGAATAAAAGTGTTGAGTATTAATAAAAAATAAGAAATCTCAGTGGAGTCGTCTTGTTTTATTGTGTTCACAGGTCGGCATCGAGGACAAGGACGTGTTTCCTGTTTGTCCCGTTTTTTTCTTTGTGTTTCCAAAAATGTTCCAAAATGGAGAAAACTTTAATTGAGAAAAAAACATGTTAAATTCTGAAACAGAAATGTTGAAGTGCTTTGTACAATTCTGTATTTCAGTTTGTTTTAACAACGAGGCCAAACTGAGAGACCTTTTCGTTAAAATGTGAACTGTTTTCTCAGTTTTGGCTTGATTTGAAGATTTCAGCTGCTCAACAGTTTAATCTCTCCTTTGTTGTAGTTTTCCTTTCAGGACACACCAGAAGACTTTCATTGAGTGACCATAATCAGGTCACCATTTCACACAGAACCTTGCTGTTCTTGTGAAGCTGAGTTTCAGTGGTGACATGGTGGGGGGATGCCTGGGTTTCCCTCTAGGGCCTGCTGCTGCCCCAATCTGACCATGGGTGGATGGATGGATGGATGGATGGATGGATGGATGGATGGATGGATGGATGGATGGATGGATGGGTGGATGGGTGGATGGATGGGTGGGTGTATGGATGGGTGGATGGATGGATGGATGGATGGATGGATGGATGGATGGATAGATGGATGGATGGATGGGTGGATGGATTGATAGATGGGTGGATGGATGGATGGATGGATGGATGGATGGATGGATGGATGGGTGGGTGGATGGATGGATGGATGGATGGATGGATGGATGGATGGATGGATGCATTCCATTCAGAAGCAGATCCCACAGATTGGTTATGACCCACACTGTTACATCACAAGAAGATCAGGGTTTAGGCTGCCTTCAGGCCTCCCTTGAAAAATAGGTCTGTGATCTCAATGGAATTTGTCTAATAAATCAAATAAAAAACTATTATACAATTAATAATTCAATTTCAAACACTTCTGACTCAACTCGTATGTCCATAGAATCATTTTTTTAATGCAGCCTTTCCACCACCATGTCCCAAAGAGCTGTCAAAGGATATCAAGGTTGGAATCGGCTACAAGACCCCGAGCAAGAAGCATGGTGAGAAGTTGATTACTGTTGGTGTGATTTTCAGAACTGGAAAAATATCTTAGTTTGCTGCTGAACATCTAAATAATTGAGAGAAGGTTTGGAGGAAAGAGCTGTGGTCAGATCGGACCAAAACTACCAACCTGACCTGCCGTGTTTGGAGAAAGAGAAATACTAAATATAACAGATTTCTGGCTGGGTTGAATGTGTTCAAATACTTGTTTCCTTCTGTAAAGTGCAAACAGATTTGTAACTTAATATGCAATAAGATTTTTTTTCCCCTAAAATTTTAGAAGATTTCTTTTCACTCTCCATTAAAAAAACACGGTAAGCATTTTGTTTCTAGAGGGCTTTACAGATAAAAGTTAAAGCAATCAAATGACTACATATTGAACTAAGGAAAAAAGTCTTTAAATCAAATCATGCCTGCGTTGTTACATGTTGCTTTTATTCCAAACGTTTTAGCTTTCGACACCCAATAATGCTCAAAGCTTGTTTTTAGTTGTTAGAGATTTAATTATGAAATCCTGTGTTTTAAAATAATTTAAAATTAGTCCATCTATTTTCTGAAATGTATCCATAAAGGCAACAAGTTCAGGAAGAAAACTGAGAAATACCTCTCCCCAGTATCGCTAAGAATTGCCCCGGGTCAGAAAACCCAACATAATCCCTCAAGCAAGTTCTAGGTCTGCCCCCGGGTCTCCTCCCAGTAGGACGTGCCGGATAAACCTCCAAAGGGAGGCGCCATGAGACATCTACATCAGATGCTTGAACCATATCAGATGACTCTTTAAAATGAAAAGCAAAATGTTGAAAAAGAAAAGGAAAAAATATAGGGGGCAGGAAGTAGATTGTTTAAGGGACACTTCTGGCCCTCCAGATGTATTTTGCCCTAAATGGCTTTAAATTGTTTGGTGATATTTCACAGCTTTACGTCTGAGTAGTGTTTTATAAAGTACCTCAAAGTCCTACTTGAGTAGAAGTACAAGTATGTTACCATGAATTGACTTTGGTAAAAGTTAAATTTCTCTCTAAGAATATAACTTGAATAAAAATCTTAAAGTATTTGACATTTACTGTACTTAAGTTTTAAAAGTAAATTTCTGATAAACAGTAAAATGTACTTAGGTATTACAAGTATAAGTACAGAGTAAAAGTGAGCAGTTAGAATGTCCAAATTGACATTTATCAGGAAGTGACCTTCCCAGAAATAATTTTTCTAAATGTTCCTGTTGAAATATTTGGGATGCACTATGAGCATCATGTTTCAGCTGCATATATCTCTGCTACATACATGATCTGCTGGAGTCTGACGTGGTTTGTATCAGCAGGTGTGATGGATTGTCTACAAACCAATAAAATGTCAGGATTGTATATATTTATATCACATCCTTGTTTTCTTTTTACAAGTTGATCTTCCTGAGCTGGGAAGTGTGTGGTTAACATACAACTCAAACTGTTTCTAAGGCAGAAATAGTTCAGGTTAAGCTTTCTATTTATAACACAAGCTTAAAAATAGTTTTACATTATGAGATTTGTTTTAAAACTTGCATATTTTTACCACGTTAAAACAGTTTCTGAATTAGGAGTACAGTTTACATAGTGAGTTGGATGATTGCACTGGTCTTTTGGTTTTACCTGTTTTTCTTATTTAATGGAAAAAAACAATGGAGGTTCTAAGTGAAGCAGGAATGTGATGCAAAATGAACGGAGAAGAACAGATCAAAGCTTTAAAACCCTCACCCACCTCCTCACTCCTCGGACTCACTCTTTACTGTGAAAGCCTTGTCCAGCAACAGGAGTTATTTAAAGAAACCGGCGGGTTTGGGAAAAAGTACCAATGCGTTGCACATAGATCGAGTGGGAGAGAGTGCTTAATATCTGCAGTCCATGGGCGCTGTCAAAAAACAAGGTGAGGTTGTAAAAAAGAAAAAAAAAAAGGAAAAGGGTTTCTTCATTTTCTATTTTCAAACTTTCACCTTGGGAAAGAAAAAAAAAAAGAAAGAGACAAAACTGTTTATTCTGCTCACTTGTGCAGCTCCTACACCAACTCAACAACCTCAGGATGCATCGCAACACATGTAACTACTTCTTCACAATTAACTGTTACCTAGCAACTGGCTCTTTTTCCAGAGATGGGAGGGAGAGA
>JARVJO010000227.1:27635760-27657914 GCA_031762555.1 Cynodonichthys magdalenae
GAACCAAAATGGAAAGTACAGCCTGAGCTTGACGCCCACATGGAGCAGCGTGGAGAGAAGAGCGAGGAAGGAGGAGAGGAGGGGATGGGTCTCTGTGTGTGTGTGTGTGTGTGTGTGGTGGTGGTGGGGGGGGGGGGCATAGGTTACTGTATATAAGGTGGCAAGAGTAAAGCTGAGAAGGAGTAAAGGCTGGGTGCAGCTGCAGGTTGATCATGGCAGGAAGGAGCAGCAGTGTGTGTGAAGAGTGACAAGAAGAAGAAGAAGAAGAGGAGGAACCAGTTGCTGTAGAAACACTTGGCAAAGTTTTAATGAAGGCGGGAAGTTGGATGTCTGTGCCCACCACAACACTCACACAAAAGCATCTACTACCACAAAGAAAAAAAGTCAGTAGGCTGTAATTATGTTAGCAGATAATAGACCCTCGCCCACCTCCCCACACACCCGCCCCCACCCCCTTCTGGGACTGCAAAGGGTCGATCTTGACTTCAGCTGAGAGGAAACTGAAGCAGGAGACTTCCACAGATCAGAGTGAACGTCACAGCTGATCACTGCAGCGGGCGAGCACTGACACCCTGTGGTGAAAACACAACATCCACCGTTTGTGGGAAGGATGGAGGCCCCACCTTCTGTTTCCTGAAAATATTTCAGCTTAGTGGTTGGAGTTTTGAGGATGACCTCACAACAAAATCATAAAAATGAGATCAGCAGAAACACATTTCAAAAACTTTTACATATCGTAATCTGAGTTCCACTCAATAAATTTAGACACATCTTTGATTGAATAGAATAGAACATTTTAACAACTCGTATAACAATAATTTTGTTAAATTATTTAATTTTGATGCTAGCATATAAACTAACACTTCAAAAAGTTACTCATGAAATAAAAAATGGAAAAAAAAAACAATGCATGCAATAATTTTCCAAAACAAAAATATTGATTTCTTTCATTCTTCAGCATTTATATTATTTTAAAGTAACACAAGTTCAAAATATTATTTTATGATCAAACCTGACAAGTTTAAAACTGCCTTCTTTACTTCTGTTGGTTCTCAGATTAATTGGGTTGCTTAAACTCATTTCAATAAATAATGAACATTTTATTAATCAACCCGTATATTTGTTGTTGCCAGATTTATGTTCTGTCTCGTTCCTTCAATAAACTCCCAGTGAATTTGGATGTTCATGTCAATTTTATATTGAAATATTGGACCAGAACCCAAATGTTGGAGCTCCGTGGGGACCGTTCTCACTCCCAACTCGTCACATGACGCTTGGTCAGGTACCGTCTGCGTCCAGTTTTGACACGTCGAGTTGGGAGTGAGAATGGGTTGTTCAGAGAAAGGTCATGTGACTCCATGATTTGTGTAGTGGTGAATAGGCGGGGCTTAAAGCTCCACATCTATATTGCCCAGACTCTAGTTCCAAAAACCAACATGGCAGGTCCTGAGGTCTGGGTCCCTCTGGCTTCAGTTCCCAAAAAAGAGAAGTTGGGGTGATAATCAGTGGTTCTTCAGTGTGATTTGAGTGACATTTTATGTATTTTCTTACAATTTTAACATCTTCAATGGGTCCCCAACAATTTCAGGCAAGGCTAGTTTACTATTAGATATTCATTTAGTAGTTGGCTTTCCTAAAGCAGTTAGGATTTTCCAAACTTAAAACATCACAAATTTAAATCTGAGGGTTCAATCAGAAGCCATTATCTTCCGTATCACAGGATGATCAGAGCTTATATTTGGACTAAATTGTAGACTTCCAGTTATTATACATAAATTCCTCATTCCTTATTCCTTCCCTCTCAGTCTGTTTGATTCACTCTGAATCGGCTCCAGGATTCTTCAGGACCCTGACCCGTCTCCTCCTCACCACCCGGCTCCCCTTCGGCCTCTCTGCGTTTTTCAAGGCGAGGCTCACCACCTCCCCCTGGCTGCCTCCCGTCTCCTCTCCATCCTCTCCTCGGTAGCCGTGGCGACGGAGGAAAGGCTCCAGCGTTGCTAGTCGATGGGAGAGCTCAGTGATGCGGCGGTGCAGCTGGGAGACTTCCCTGAAGAGGTCGTTGATGGACTCGGACAGAGGGCGCACCCTGTAAACATCTGGATTATTACTCTGCCATCATTACCTGAGTCAAAACTTCTCAGGCTGTTAAAAGATTTGTTCTTTTTTTTTATTGCTTTTTCTCTGTAGTTCATAATCAAAGATTGTTGGGGAAAATTCTCCCATGTTTCATTAAAAGTGTATTACAGCATCAAGTGAGGTACCTGGAGTAGTCGGGCAGCAGCGTGCTGGGTTGAGAGTGCAGCAAAGTCTTGATCTCACTGAAGATGCGTTTTCCCCAGGCGTCTAAAACTCTGGTCACACTGCGCACCGAGGCCACGTTAACGCTCTCAGCTGAAAGCAGAACAACATCAGGTTTGGATTTCCAACAACAAAACTGCAGCCTGCAGTGACTCGTGAGGCGTTCAAGTGACTTTAATCACAGAACCCTCCAACTCATCTGGACGGTTTGCTGCCTTTCGTTCAGCTGTCAGACTTCAAAGCTTCTGCAGCTCGTAAATTTGTACCTCCTTCTCTGTAGTTCCAGAAACCGTAATCCAGCTCATTCTCCTCGCTGGCTGCCTGGACCCCGGTTACCGTGGCAACCACCATCAACAGCACCATCAGAGAGGAAGGGCCCATGATGATCAGAGAGCTTCTCTCCTTTCAGAAAGAAGGATGAAAAGAGGGAAAAGAAATCGTTGTGTAATGTATTTTAGAACAGAAAACAGGAGAAAAACACATAAAAGAAAATGACATTTATTTCAAACATCACCTTTTACTTAAATTCAGTAAATAAAAACAGAATTTTGGTGTTCCTGTTTAGACTTCCTGATTGCATCATTTTGTACTGAAGTTTTAAAAACAAACCCATAAATATTCTTCTGCTTTTATGTATGTGAAAAGACAGAGTTGATGTTATTGTCACAAAAAAAATGTTGGCATGAGTCAATAAATGACCTCCAACTTGGATTATCTAACTACAATCTGCTGCCATTAATTTGTAGATGGTCCCTAAACCCTCGTTTCACCTCTAGTGTTGTAATCACTTCTAGTTCTTTGTTCACCCTGAAAACAAAACTAAACACAACACCTGCTGCACACAAACACCAGTCTGACTACAAATTCATTCACCCTGATCGACTAAATTGAGGGATTTTTATTAACCTAACCAACACCTGATGGGATCTTAACTTTCCACCTGTAGTAATGTTCAAAACTTCTGCAGCTAAAAGGAAAGAAACTATGAGCAACAGGTGTCCTGTTCAACAGGGCCTTGATCTAAGCAGAGCAGAGCTGATAATTGGCCTGATTTTGGACAAAGAATAAAATAACACAACCATCTTCTGCGAGCTGAATCAATGTGTTTGTTCTGAGAAGAGATTGAGCTCCAATTTGAAAAAAAAAACATTTCTCTTTTTCCTCTCAGATTTGAGTCTGACTGTGGAAAAACAATCCAGCGGTACCGGCAGTAAGACGAACAAGTCAAAGCAGAAAACAAAACAGATTCCATTTAAACAACGTTTTGTGGCTTTTTAATCAACAACAAGGAGCTGGTGACTCATTGTTTTGAGAGTCTTAATGTTTTAATGAGATTTAAGGACAGATTAAAGTCACAATAATGCGACAGCTTGAGTCAAACCTGCTAAAACACACATCAAACCCTCATAGCTGCAGAAAACCTTTAGGTTTTAGAAAAATGGTCCCAGACTCACAAAGTGAAGTGATGACTTCAGGACTGTCGGTGCTGTAGTGGTTCTCTCTCTCTCTCCTCCCTGTTCCCTGAGCTCCCTCAGATCACAGCTGTGGTTCTGGTTCTGATCCCCCTGAAGGAAACTGTTCATCTGAAGCGGGGGTCTGTGAGTTGTGGGATCTTTACACCCTCGACACACGCCCACCCTCTGACTCATAAATACTCCACAGTCCAGCTGCTGCCAGATGTGAGGCACATCCTCTGACTTTAGGTCTGATGATTTACCTTTGTGTCTGTTCAGGTGAGGATCATCTGAGCGTTGGAACCAGGTTCCGGGTTTATTTAAAACAAGTTTTTCCGTTTGAAGCAGCTTTATGCTTCCATACACATTTGTTTACTTCATTATTACTGCAAATGACTTTATTTGTTTTATTAAAAAATGTTGCATCAATGTGAAGTTTTATTAATGAAACCAGCATATTTTAAAATGCATGTCTCCTAAATGCATATTTTGTGCGACCTGTTTGAACTCAGATTATTTGGGGATGACTCTCAGCTACTACCACCAAACATTTTAACTGTTGATTAGCTGTGGAGGCCATCTTGAATCAAATTGATGTTTCAATTTATTTCAGTGAACTTGGTTTCTGTGGTTTGAATGTCGGAATTCATGCTTTTTTATGTGTTTGTAGAAAACTCAGTGCACCTTTCAACCCAACCTCTTCATCTGTCTTTATTTTTAACTCAGAAACAAGTTTGTTCACTTTCCTCTTTAAGAAAGAGGAGAGATAAGGAGAGCCGGAGAAAGAAAAATGAGGCTGAGCGAATCGTTTCTCATCTCCTGGCATCCAGATGTTCCTCCAGCTCATGTGTCTGTTTTCATGCTGCTGCAGAGGTGAGATCAGTGTTGGCCTGCTGATACAAAGGAAAAAGTCGAGAGGAGAGGAGGAGAGGAGGTGTGAGGAGAGACAGAAAATCAGTTAAACACATGGGTTTAGATGAAAACAACCACTGTACCTGCACACACGCACCCTGCAGCTACAGAGATCTGGTTTAAATTACCAACAAGCAATTTGTCAGCTTCTGCTGAATTCCCATCACACATGCAAAAATCACTCACACTCCTTTTTCTTGAAAACAAGTGAGGCGTCACACACACTGTTTCTCCAACACCGTCTCACTGTGGAGAAGAGCCGACACTGCACTTTGTCTCAGCTCCAGAAGCTGATGAAACCCAAACGCTGCACCCACAAACTCTCATTTTAAACAACAAGATGGAGCAAATCACTGAGTTCATAACACAGCTCTGAAGTAGGGTGTTTTAAAAAGATAATAAACATCTTACCTGTCGTAGATAGCTCTTTGGGCAATCTCCGTTTGTGGACCAGACTGATGAGCTAATGGCTAGACTGAATGCACACCAAAGCAGACTGATGTTATCTTAAACTACTTAAATCTCAAACATTTCAAAACACATAATGTAAACACTCTAAAACTTTACTCCACCAGGATTCATAGTTATTCAGAGTTCTGTGGCTATTTGCAAGCGCAAACAGAAGCAGCTAGCTGTAGCACTTTAAGTGCAGCCTGAGGCACATTCAGTGATGCTTCTGCTAAACGAACAGTGTAAAGCAGAATTGATGGAATTGCTGAACCGCCTTGAATTTTTTTGAAGATTAGAATTGTTATAAGATGTGAGCAATCTGCTTTGGAACAAAAATATTCTATGTCTGACAAAAGCATCTGAAATGCTACAGCTTCTTCTTGCAATTGCAAATAACCACAAAATCCTGTGAAAATATTCATGCATTGCAAAACTGGTGGTAAAGATTTATACAACAGTGTTTATGAAATCTTTGAGACTGAAGCTGTTTTAGGACTTTGACCCTAATCTGACTTCAGACAAGCCTTTAACTTCTCGTTCCTGTCCAACATAGACTTTTTCTTTACAAACTGAGGTTCAGTGTCCGTTTAGTAATGACCATCAGCCACGGTCCCTTTGACCTCTCATTGAATCAGCATCCTAAAAAAAGCAATCTTTTGAGGAAGTGATGTATTCGCTGCTTTCAGGAAACCAACTGCAATATTTTTACTGAGATCAAGTTGTGAGACGAGACAGACTGAGAGAAACCTTTAAAAAGGACTCAAATCTCATCATGGCGCCTCAACATTTTGGGTGTCTGTCCATCATGTCATCATGGATCATTGCATTTTTTCTCTCTTCTGTGTGCCGAGGCATGACCACACCAAGTAAGCTTTGTTCTGATATATTTAATTAAGATGTTAAATCCCTTTTTATACATTTTAAATTCCTATTTTTTTAGTTTATAGGTGTGAAGACGAAAAAAAACTGTTTATTTGTTAATTATCGCTTAAACAATATATCAGCTACACTTCTGCTGATTGACTAATTAATAAGATAACCTGTTAACACCAAACTTCTCTGTTCCCTACAGCATTAAAACTGGACAGCACAGTGTTCGTGGCCTTCTCAGGGGAAAATCTCAGCATAACGTGTACTATGTTCAGACCAGTAAATCAAACAGGAGACACATTTAACTGCTTCGACACGACCAGGAAAAAGATTTTTGACCAAAACACTCTTGATACAGGAAACACTCCGAAGACAGAAATCCTAACAATTCCTCTGAAGAACGTGAGCAGCTCAGGAATATATTACTGTACATATAAAAGCGACAAGGTTAAGTGGTTTCTACGAGTAAACGGTAAGAACAAAAAAATGAATTAAAGTACGAACCAGACTTTTCTTAGCAGTTTCAGATGATGTTCTACTTATGATAAGGTGGAGATAAAGTTGTAGCTGTTTCAGTCAAACCTTATAAGATATTTTGTGGAATTTTTTGTGACCCTGTGAGATCTCAGGAGATCAGTTAGTGATTAGTGTTCAACTACTGCTACACCGTTTCAAATCAGTATCTGTAAAATTGGTTTTAGATAAAGATAAAGTGATTAAGCAAGATCCTGTCATAGGTTACGCTCTGGTGTGGACACATGGTCTATTTAACGCTACAAAACAGGACCAAATTCAGTCCAGACCAGATCTGCACGCTGTTGGATCTTTGTCTTGCTGCATCTATTTTAAATATAATGACAACTTTTACAGACAGAAGCATAGTTGTATCATGGGATCCCAAGTTTCACCTTTAGTCGCCTGTTTAGGAAGTGAAAAAGGATCTTACACCAACCACTGGTTCATATATGTGGATGACACCTGGATCTAAGCTAAAAAAGAAGAGTTTTTAAAGACACCATCTCAGAGGTTAACATTAAGTTCACCCAAGAAGATGACAAACAAGAGTTGCCTTTTTGTGTGTGTGTGTGTGCGCTGTGGAAGTGTCAGCACTGACGTCTGCAAAAAAAATGACAAACACAGACTTATATCCGTTTTTTTTTATTCTCACCTTCCATTAAAATGCAAACTGTAAGTTATCCGAACTTTGTGACATCAAGCCAAACTATTACCACAAACATGTCAAGAAAACTTTCTAAACTGTTGATACCCTAACTGGGCTTCTGTCAGGGCAGCCAGGAAATTAAGAAAACACTCAACTCAATCAAATGAAAAAAAAAGAGAGGCACAAAAATATATATATATATATAAAACCAAAAACTTAATTTTATACATGGAAATCTGCTGGATTGTCTTGCTTTGATTCAACTTGTTCTTCAGGTTGTAAATCAGGCCATAATGCCCAGAAAAAAATACAAAATTGTCACTTATTTGAAAAAAAGGTGCAAAACGTTGTTTGAGTTTGAACATCTTCCTTTAGTGGTTTGCTCATCTAGTCAATGCGTAATCAATCAGTGAACCTTTGCCATACAGTTGTGTTGCATTTCAGCATCCAGGCTGACAATGACTGATTTGTGTTTTCCAGCTAAAGACTACAAGCGGGAGATGAGGGACCACACAGACACAGACTTCATCATTGTGGCCGTCTTCATCGCTGTGTTGCTCCTCTTCAGTGTGTTTGGCTCGGTGTATGTCTTCAGAGGAGATTGGGTAAGATGTGGGGCATTCAAGAGTTAAGAAACTGCATGTTGCAAGGTTAAAGTGTTGCCCCGAGTCTTGTGCTGGCCTGTTTTGAAAGATGTGACTGTTTTCCAACTTCAAGAGCTCAATGTGTCAGAAAAAGAAATCATGATTATTAGAATTAGTTATTTTTCAACTTTCGAACACATTGGTTTCCGTTGTCTTGCACCTTGTACTTTACTAAAAACAGTGTTTGCTATTTTTTTAGAAAGAGATGACCCCTGAGTGTAGCAACACAGATGAACCAGAAAAGCAGAACACAGAAGACAGGAAGAAGACAGAAATAGAGGAAGAAAACATGGACTTGACAGCAGCTGAGTCTGCTTCTTTCTACGCTGTGAGAACCTTTGTACTCATTAATCTGCAGATTGAGATAGATATTGTGCTTTGGTAAAGGTTTGTCATTTTCGTTTTTTTCCAGCGTCTTCACTAACTTTATTTCTTGAAAACTGTGTGAAATTCTTTCAGAGTCTGGCACCTCGACCCGGGTCCATTTATGAAGTGCTGGACTGTTCAGCTGCCAACACTGAATCAGGACAAAATTCAACAAAGTCCAAGCAAAAAGGGCCTCCAGAAATGGTTGTTATATTTAGACTTTTATATGTTTAAACCAATTTGATATCAAGATAAAACTAGTTTTGTACTCTCCATCCACAGGCTGTCCAAAGTGCAGATCTCCAGGAAGAAGGAATATTTGAGTGTGTTTATGAAAATTTTTGAATAAAGAAATACCGTGGTATGCTCTTTTATTTGCATTTACTCAGCCAAAGAACAATTTTTTACTCTAAATACCATTGAACAATCACAACACAAAGATATTTTGCTAAAGGTAGACTCTTCAGATTATGCAAATAAAAATATTATTAGAAAAGCATATTTAATATGTCAAATATAAGCATACAAATTACATTTGTTTATATTGCAATGTTGCAAATAAAACTACTAATATAATCCAGTAATACAATTAAATTATTTATAGTATTGAAATTATTATTATTATTACTATTGTTATTATTACTACTATTATTAGTAGTAGTAGCAGTAGCAGTAGAGGTAGTAGTATAGGTAGTTATTGTATTGTTAAATTATTGTTAGGTTATTACTTAGAGTTGTGATATACAGGCTACTTTTATACAGTATGTAACTATTTCACAATATATATTGGGCTTTTTATGCCTCTGCTCCTTATTTGTGATGGGAAAATGCTGAGAATGAATTTCTCCTTCAGGAATTATTATTATTATTATTATTATTATTATTATTATTATTATTATTATTTCTGTCTTTTGTGTTAGGCTTCCGTATAGGGGCGTACCCTTTTATGGTAAGCACGTGAGCATGGCGTCCAATGAAATTGCGATAAGTAAATTTAATGAGCCAATCGTAACACAGCTCTTACTGGCGTTTCCTGGTTTGGTTTGTTTTGGTGATTATGGCTGCAGAAGGAGATTTTCTGGCGAGATACCGTGCTGTGTCAAATAAACTAAAAAAGTTAGTAAGAGTTTGATATATATTAATTCACGTTAGGCGAAGAATGGATAATTTAGTCAGGATAATGTTATATTACGCGTGCGTACAGTATTGCCTCAGCTAAAGCTAGTAACAGCCAAAGCTAGCGGTCAGTATTTGCATTGCGAAATGTTGTGTTTCATTCATATGTCTGCGCGTATTTGCATAATAGGTATATCGTTTAGACAGTTATTGTTTGTCGGGGTTAATGAAATGGCTTGCACCTTTGTACTTTTCCTAACGTTAGTTGTCAGCTAGCAGCTTTCAGCACACAAACCTCTGACGTTTTAGCACTGAGGTACGCTAAATTAACTCGCAACCTATGATGTTGACAGAGGCTCAGGGTTCCATTGTTTATGCATCCTATTAGGCATAGGGCCATTCAAAGCATTTGAATCCGGCTCCTAAGGCTAAACTCCTTTTTTTCCTATTCCAGACGATTTCTTCGAAAGCCAAATGTAGCCGAGGCGAGTGAGCAGTTTGGTGAGTATCTGTCAGTGATCACAGATAAATGTTCAAGATTTATTGGCCTTTACTAAATCTACTGGTGAGAAGAACGTCCCTGAAAGTCAAATCATGACATTTACACGTCAGCTTCCATTCCAATATTGTCTACAGTTTTATGTTGCATTAACCATGCAGCAATACAACTGCCATACAGCAGCTATAATAAATTACCCATCATGATATGGAAATTAATGGCACCTGATACCAATTGTGTTTTTCTTTGATGTAGTGCGATAAAAGATGTTCTAACAATCACATGTATTGATACAAAGTTAAACAAAGCATGTTGTCCATTTCTCTTATTTCCTCTCCTCCAAATTCTCTCCAACTGCTGACTGTCAGTCACATGAGTGACACGGATAAATGAAAGCAAGCCCCAAAAGTCTCTGTGGTGACTGAGGCAACACATTATTTTTGCAAATAAATAAATTAAAGATTGTTTAAATGGTCATTATTTGTGAGTAGTGCTAAGAACATTGCAGCTATCAGCTCAGTTATGTAGCACATTTTCAAAGAAGCACCATCTGAAGCCTAAAAACGTGCATTACACTGACACAGAGTTAGGCTCATATTTTTCTTGAGTCACATCATGAATAAAGGTCATTGTTCATTAGTCCCAACACTCTGCAGTTATAAGGAAACATGTCTGCATCTGTGGAACAAACAAATGCAAGTATCGGACTAAGACTTGGAATGGTCTGATCTGTATTTTTAAATAACTTAAGATGGCTGAATCTTGATTAGAACATCTGTATTTATTTTCAGAGCACATTTCTATCTTTAAATCATGTTAAACTTCTACATAATACACAAATCTCTTGTCTTAACAGGTTACCAATCACAATAAAAACACAAGAATGAACAAAGCTTTTTTTTTTTTTGGCTACATCTAACTTTAGTACCTAATACTAAATTTGTTATCAAGATGTTTTCCCAATAAACAGTAAATGATTCACAATAAGCATGAATCACACATAGCAAGGTAATTATTTCTCTACAGCCAGTGATTAAATCAGTGAGTAAAGGTTAGTAAAATGCAAACAATTTAACAAGAGAGAGGAGATATTTTTATTTTTATTCAGACACTGAGCTTTCTGCATTCCCTCCTGGGTATAGAAATATCTTCATCTGGAGGCTGAAATGGCTCCAGTGGAGCAGCTGCCTTAAAGTGTGCACACAGACTGACAGGAAAAGGAAACTAACATGGAAGAAGCACCATTTTCTCATGGTTGTCAAACAATCTGCATTCTGTCAGAATATTGTGGGGCTGTGTACAAACTCAAGGAGAGACCAATTTTCTCCTTGACTACATTCGTCTTTTAATTACAGCAACAGCGAAAACTCAAGATGGCACAAATCAAACCATAAGTGACATCAGTAACAGCTGAAAAGCCTTCACTTTGTGAGACAGGTTCGACGATACGATAATCAGGAGGTGTTACCTGAAGGACAAACATGGTTTATTTTTTAAAGTCACTCATTGCACAGGAGATTTTTCAGACAATCGAGTCATCAGAGTTTGCCAGTTAAAGTAAAGTGTCTGAGACTGATTTTTGTCTGGAGGAATTGGATGGAAATAAACCACCCAGTCAAACTTTGGATGTCACTGTTTTTAAAGTTGAAGCATATGGCAGTGATGCAGCTTTCTGAGCAGCAGCTGCAGCTCACCGTGGATCTTTGAAGCATCTTGTTACATTCACTGAGCAGCCTCCAGGTGCTTCTGTGTCCTCAGAGTGCAAACACAAGCAACTCGGTTACATTAAACAGCACACCTTCTATAAATAGATGCTCGATTCCTATTATTGTTACCTATACCTACACCTGCAAAAACCTTTGAGTTATGTGCTGAACAGATCAATTTCCTGCCGTCAAAAATAGCTGAGACAAGTGTTTGCTGTTTTTCTTCCAAATGTGCTGATTCAGAAAGAACTCTGATTTTGCTGTTAAACTTCAGGATCCTTTATGTCGACTCCGACCACGAAGGCTCAGCCTGTTTCTGTCTGCCACAGATCCAGTGAAACCATACAGTCACAATTTGGGCTTAGACTGTCACACTTTTTAGCAGCTCAGTGCAGTGACAATAAATGTAAAAGGAAAAATCTCAAAATGATCCAGTTATGACATAAAAATAGTTTAAGAAAAAGCGCCAAATCACAGTTCATTTTTATTATATTTTAGTTGTTTTGCGCTTTCTTTTTAGTTTACACGGTTTGATTGAGAGACACAATTTACAATTGTTTCATTTTAGGATGAGAAATGTCAAAATGTTGCATCATCATGACCCGATGTCCTGGTTCACCACATGATGATGGAGAACATCTTCTTTACTGTTGGTCTGTTTTAGTGTATTTAATTTATTTTCCTGTGTGTGTGCGCTTAAAGGTCAGCTGGCGAAGGAGCTGAAGCAGCAGGACTGCCTTCAGTATGCTGCCTTCTGTAACCTGGCCATGGCTCGGTGAGTGATAACTTTACTAACATTTAGAAACAACACAGTGGAATTACTTCAGAAACGTTCTATTACATAAAAAAGACAAAGAAAGTATGTTTTATCGATCGTGCCTAAGTTTATGTCTTCTGCTAAATAAACCGTACATATAGAGTCTCTTATACATTGAACACATTTTTTTGTAATTCGTTGGTTTTTAGGGAATAATGTGATAATGAGAACATCTAAATTAGTTTGCTACATTATTGTTTCAAAAAAGTGCTGTATGTAAAGTCCACACAGTATAACTAAAAGTGTAGCATTTAAATATGGACTTGAATAACATCAAAAACTGTATTTAAACACTTTAGCTGTTTATACTAATAATTTGTGGTGCTTCAAAGCAACAATCAAATTTAGTTTATCTCCCTTCGAAGCATTTTGGTTCCGTCTCATCGGCTGAACTTAGAAACTTGGCATAAATACCTAAAGTCTATTTTAGCGCAGCCTAAATATAAACAGCACTTTCTGCTGAAATCAAGAAAAAAATGGCAGCAAAGGCTGTTTTTCTGTTTCCTTGGGATGCAGTAAAAAAATGCAAACTTTGACATATTTCTCCTTTCTTTGTAGAATTTCTGAGATCATTGTGACTTATGTTGTGGTAAATAAAAAAAGGACGTGAATCCATCAGTACTCAAATTCAGTGGTTTGGCTTAATAGTAGCAACGTTTAGAGAAAATTTTCCTGAAATTAAGTAATTCAATTAGTATACTCTCGTTTCATGTTTTAGGCTTTTTACTGTTCAGACTATAATTCTGAAAATATTGCTGTAAAATTAAGTCTAAATCTGTTTTGTCATAACATTGCACTTGAAATTAACTATTTTTATCTTGCCTGTAGGTGTGAGCAGACTCTCTTTAATGCTCCTGGAGAAGCGTTAGCGCTAACCGATGCAGCGCGCCTCTTTCTCTCATCTGAGAAGGAGATCAGAGCCCTGCAGGCGCCGGGCTTCGATGAACACCTCCAAGCTGCGCTCAACTGCTACAGTTTTGCCATCAAGGTGAATCCCAGTGCAAGCTCCTAACATTCTGTGCCTGGAAATAACCACCACTCGATGTAAAATATGCGAACAGACGAGCCCCACAGATTAGCTCCTGCTCTACATTCCTGTGTTGTGACCGAACGCTGATGTGAAAATGAATTACAGGTGTACATCGAGATGAACCAGCCTGTTATGGCAGCCAGCCTGTGTTTGGAACTTGGCAACGCACTCAAGGTTGGATCGTAACGTCATTCTGTCCCAAATGATTAACGATGCACATTTATCTTTTTTTAAGCTTGATTTCTGCTTTAAGGTTTATGTAATCCAAATCTTGTTTTAACTCTTGACCTTAATAGGAAATGAACAGGCCAGGGGAAGCGATTGTTCACTATCAGAGAGCTGCAGAACTACAGACTCAGACGCCTATTGAAGCTCTGCTGTCAACGGGAGAGATGGCCACCTGTAAAATCCTCACCCGTGAGTTGTCAGACTTTTACAAAAGGATGACGCTGTCGCTGCAGCTTTACAGAGCAGGTAGGATTCGACTTGAACAGTTTGTACCTCTCGTGTTGTTACAGGTGACTACGATGGCGCCCTGTCAGTGTTCACAGAGATGCAGCTGACGTGTCAGGAGAGAGGACTGCAGCTCCCAGGCACCACCACTGCTGTCGGTGAGGCTCTCATCCATGTAAACATGTTGACCATATTTAGTGTTTGAACTTCATGAATGTCAGATGTTTGCAAGTAGTGAGTCACAAGAAACAAAACTAGCTCTGTAGTAAGCATTTAACATTCTTAGGGTGCCTGTAGTGTGGCGTAGGTGTGGGGTTTATTATTAAATCCTTCACAAAATAATCTGCAGCATCCTTAGTAATAAAAGGTAGCAGTGACACAACAATAATGTTCAACAATCTCATGCTACGCTATGCTAACACTGCACTGCAACTTGTGCTTCATTTTTTATGTTTTCATGCAAGAAGAAATAAATGTTAAAATATGCCATTGTACATGTCAAAATAAAAAAAACAATGTGACAGATTTGTACTTTCACTGTTGTTTAGCTTTGTGCATTACTATTATTGAACTGTTTTTAACCTTATTTAAACTGTTCTTAACCCCTAATTTACACTAGATGTGGTTCCGCTGCGATGCGCAGTTCACCGTCGTTGCTTTGCAGCTCAATTTATACAGCGTCCGCTCCGCTGCGGTGCGAAACACAGAGGGGGTCTGAGAAGCGTGTGCAAGAAATGCGAGATCGTGCAATTCAGTGATACATGTGGAAGTCAGAGCAAAATAATTAATTCTGAAACTTCCATGTGTATGCATATTCTGCACACTATGTTGCCATCTGCTTCCCAAACAAAACTATACATTTTGACAGTATTTGTGTATAAATATATGCAGATATTTAATAATATAGCTAGGATGTGAACAAAATTAGATTGCTTTGGTGAATTATTTTGAAAATACGGATGTTGTCCTTAATCCTTGTCCTGTTGGTGCAAGTGATCTTTGTAGATTTACTCCAGAGCAGCTCCAGCATGTGACAAAAATAGGATTGAATCTAATTTTGATGGATCACCGTTTGCTCACTGCTGCCGTGCGGAGCCAGTGTAAATACTCTCATTCATTATAATGGTTGAGTATTTGCTGCAGAGGTCGTAACGCAGCACAGCGGAACCACATCTAGTGTAAATTTGGGGTGAGTGACTCGTGTGTTGTTTCTTTCATGTCAAAAGGAGCCTTTTTGGACATTGTGGCTAAATGCGAGATATCCAGAGTCTTACTGCTGATGCTGCTTGAGGTAAGCTTGTTAAATTAAAATTGAGGGATAAGCTTGTTCTCCCATGTGTCAAAACATAGTTCCCACAAGGTTTTGGGGGTACTGTATTTGTGTGAATTGTTATTGTTTTCATCACTGATTTTTATAATGTATTAACCACTCAACACAACTATAAAGTCAGATAGTCTTCAGCAGGCTGCATAGTGCAGTGCAAAAAACAGAAACAGTTGAATTTGAAGCATTAAAACAACACAGCATTACTTTAACAATCCAGCCTTATTGTTTTTTTTAATCTTTGTGTCTTTTTTTAGCCGCCACCTCAGAAGTTGTTACCTGAACACGCTCAGACCCTGGAGAAATACGCCTGGGAGTCCTTTGACCCTCACAGCCAAGGTGGGTCTTTAATATTTAACTATTTTAGCGGAAACAAAAAAACAAACAAAATAATGTGAATTTTTTTTTAGTTTCCATGTCTCATGAGCCAAGCGAGGTGTAAATATGAATATTGAATCTTTCAGTGACCTTCTTGCCTGAAAATATTTTCCTGCTCCTGCAGTCTGTGGTGGTGAGTTTCATGATGCACGTATATGTTCAGCTCACACGTTCCTGTCTCATAAACACATAAACTGTTTCTGTTTAGTCTTTTAGCAACAATTTTCTTTAAAGTTTGACCAAAGCAGCTATAAGTTGTCGTTTCTCATCTTAAGAGGATATTAAGATTTGCCATGAAAGACTGTGGTGGATGTGATTTCTATGAAATTTACATTTCATTTTTTTTTTAATTGCCTTTGTTTGTTATAAATATGCAGGCATGTTATGAGTAAACAAACTCAGTACGAGCTCATGTGAGGTTGTAGTTTGTTTTTTTATCAGCGGCTGATTTGTTCTGCAGATGGCGTGTCAGGAGAAAGACACAGAATCCCTCAAGTCTCTTCAGACTGAGCTGTGGTGAGCGATCAGAAATTTTCTATATCTATACACAATACAGCTATAATAATCTTTTTTTGTTTTGCTTTGTTTTTACCACCGTTTCATATTAATCATGTATTTAATCATGTTTTTGATGTTTTTCTTCCTCTTCAGGCCGTTTCTGACAGCAGAGCAGAATCATCTTCTCCACCTGGTGGTTCTAGAGCGAATCGCACCGTCTGGTCAGGGCATTTAGTCCAGTCCAGTTTTCCCTCACTTCCTCTGGGAACAATACTTCAAGTAATGGAATATTCCTGTTCCTGACTGGGTCTGTTGTAAGGCCTGAAAGAGAGCTTGTTTTACAGATTTAGATGTTGTAACATGCAGTCAGAGCAACCCACTGAATACCAAACTGTCTTTGTGACAGGGTTATTTGAGGAAAAACATCTAAATTCAGCTGCATTTTAATATTAAAACCCCAATTCTGGAAAAAAGCAGGACATTATGTAAACAAAAACAATAAGAGATGAGTTTCAAATCTCATAAACCCATATTTTATTCTCAGTAAAACATAATAAACAAATATAAACTAATGGGGATTTTATTTTTTTTTTTTCAATTTTGCAATTCTCCATATAAATTGCTTCAAAATGATACATAGTTTGTTGAAATGTTACTATTTATCCCTTGGTCTGACCCCAAGCTAGTTTTGTTTACAAGTTAAAAAAAAACGTGGTTTTTATTGGTCTAGAATGATGTCATAAATTCCAGAACTATATTTAAAAAGGGGAATGCCCGAGCTTCACAATGACAAACATTATGCAAAGGGTTTTCATGGTTCTACAGCATATAAGAGGAATCTAAAGAAGTGGATGGCACTGTGAGTTGTGTTTACAGCAGTGATTTGTGGAAATGTTCCTGAATCCATTCACTGATGTCCAGAACTGAATCAGATCTGTTTTTAATGCTGTGCTGCCTGAGGGCCCAAATATCACAAGCATCAATATTTACTTTGTTTTGTTCGTGCTCAGAGATTTCTCCAGATTCTTAAAAACGTTTTATTTTATAAACTCTATATTTAAGGGATATTCGGTCTTCCATATTTTCCATTAAAAATCATTAATCTGAAATAAGTCATTCTGAATGAAATGGGTTTATGATGTTTTGGAAATCAGTACTGTTTTTATTTACACTTTATAGATCCCAACATTCAGAATTGGGGCTTATAGTTATCGTGAAGTAGAGATATTTTTTTTTAAGTTAAGTTATGAAACTGGGCTATCAGATTTTTATTGTGTGATAGTTTTTGCTGTATTCACAGTTACTTAACAAATGAAACAAAGTCTGGATTTTTATTAACTTTATTAATACACGTCATGGCTTGAAATTCCAAAGTTTATTTTGAACAAACTTTCTGATACGTAGTTCTGTGTAATGATGAAATGAAACACCTCTGTCCTCCGTCCCTGGATCGTTTAATGTTAATTTACACATTTGTTGTATTAGCAGCCATTTACAGACACAAATATATTGATAGTTTAAAAAAATACACTCGATACAAAATGCTACAAAAATATATGGTTACATTGTACATAAGACTCAAAAGGTATATACTAATCGTAAAATAAATGACTAAAACTAAACATCTTGTGACTTGTTTCCTGATTCTTCCAAATTTCTGTATCAGAGTTGCCGTAGTCATGGCAACGTGCTGTACCTTCATCAGACTCAGAGCAGGAGTCAGCATCACTAAATGATGACAATTTTCAGGATATTTTTAGGAGCATTAATGAAAAGTAGAAAATAACCTTGTTAGTGTTAAGAAAATAAAATTGAAACATATTTTGCAGTTTATTCATGTTGCAGTTTAGCAACAGATAAGAAGACTGACACCATCCTGTGCTAAATGTGACTTTCTGCAAAACAATGTCTGCAAAGAGCTGAGCTGACTCAAACTATCATCTGCAGCTGAAAGTAGACAAGTGTGTTCATGCCGCTGTCTGTTAGCAAAATATCTCATTAACATTGGTCAGTATTTAATGACATTTTCAGAAAGTAATCATTAGATGCACACTACAACTAATTAACGTTTGGAATCAACACGGGACAAGATGGTCGCTGCAGCCCACTCTTATGAAAAACAAAAAAAGGGCAATAATTCAGTCAGTTTTACAGATATTAAAACAGTTCAAATTTAGTGTGGTAGTAGATGAGAGACATTCACAACACATACTCCAAGTGCTTCCTACCGCATGAGATATTTGTTGTAAACTTGGGCAATAACAGTTGGAGTCTGTTAGCAAAATATCTCCTGAACCACTGGGCAGATTTTATTGAAATTTTCAGAAAAGACATTTGAAATGTAAATGTACAGCTTGTGGAGTCGATCACATTCGAGGTGTTTGCCACAGCTAATCAGCGTTAACCAACATAAAGGGCTGTAAATGAACAAAATATACTGATACTGCATTAAAACCTTGTGTGGTGGGAGCTGAGAGACAATTGTCAATGATTTTTTTACAGTCGTGATATGTTTGGATGCTAAGTGTAAGAACACAAAGGGGATACATGGTTTGTTAGTGGAGTCAAGATTAAAATGGAAGGAAGCATTTCGAGGGGCTGCACCTTCTAACAGCCCCTCTCTCTCTACACACACACACACGCACAGTCTCACACATGGACTCAATTCAAATATAAAAACCTTGGCTCTTTTTTTAGCACACGTCTTAACATGCTCTTATGTTCCAAACAGCAAATAAAGAGTTTTACGATGTTTAAGTTAAACGAAACTCTTCTAGCTTCCAACAGAGAGAGACGCAACACTGCCTTTACTCCTCTGGTCTTCTCACTCGGACTTCTTCCGCAGGATGAGGTAGGTGATTGTTAGGAAGAAAGTGAGGACAAAAGAGATCCATGCCAGGATGTAGGAGTGCCCGTACCTCCAATCTGTTTCAGTGGTGTGAAACTGAGCTGTGTAGATGGAGGCTGCGGTCATTATGCACAGGCCTGCAGGAGGAAGGGACATTTAATAAGAGTTTATCTAAGAGGGACATAAACAGGACATGATTCTGTATGGTTCTGTTCTTCAGATACAAAAAACAGGAGAAACATGAAGGCCGAACAATGAATTTGTGGTAAAACTCAGCAAGGTCATGATGCTCTTCTAGTTAAAGATGCTGATAGTTTTACCCTCCAATCGATTTAGCTGATTTATTGAAACTAAAAAAACAAAACATCTGCAGCTGTTGGCTTCAGCAACAAGAAAGTCCACTTGTTCCTCCTCCCTGAGTGAGGAAACATGACTTGGAGCCACATGATGTTTTAGACAATATAGACTGACTGACAGCAGCTGGAGGAACTAGCCTTCATAAGCAGTTCCTTAAATAAATAAAAACACAAGTTTTAAAGTTTTATGAAAACTACAGTAATATCTTTTATTTACCCATCTTCAAACTGCACTTCAACAATGAAGAACAACTCACAAAAAGTGATTTATTTTCAAGTCTTGCAGGAAACAAGTTTGACGTTCAGTAACATCACATGAAATTCTTCAGCTGCGCAGAAATATGAGTCTAAAAGTGTTCCGCCCTTCTGCGCCCCACAGGCCCTGTAATGGCAGACTCTTTGGGTGGTGCCTGAGCTTCTCTCTCCTTTTCCTCATTTGTCCTCCAGACACAAAACACTCCACCCACAGAGGAACACCATTGTTCTTTTTGTGAGGAATTAATTTCATTTCATTCAATTTCTTGTATTTTATTTTAACCTAGTGTCTGGGTAAAGCCAAGTCAGGGACTCAGAGGGACCATTTAACGAAAAGTCACTTCAAACGAATGAATAAAGGTTAGTGTTATAAAGTTTGTTTTTTTTTTACATTTACTTCTGCGCAGGATGTTTTGGGCAGGCCTCACATCTGGGTTCCATGATGCAGGAACTAAAGAGCCACCACCCTGGGAGGATGTTCTTTCAAGTTTTTCTTTTTTTTTTTGTGGGGAAAAAACATAACAAAAGCTGCGACACAAAAGCTGGGTACCAGTTCTGGGCTATAAAACTCTCCTCAAATAAATCAAAATCTTGTAACTGTTGATTTTGAGTTGAAAGAATATCTCCGAACCACCTGTAAGGTTGCATTCATAAAACAAAGAAAGAACTAGCATTCATATCACCTGCTGCCTTTTATTGTCATGTTTAAACTAAGAGCATCTTAAGGTGAGAAAAGATGGAGCTCTAGTCGTTTTGGTCAAACCTTAGAAATGGTGCAATGAGAAATCTCATGTAATAACACAAGATTAAATTATGCAGTGAGTATGTCTTCAATTACCACACCAGATTTTAGCTCAATGACGACGCTCTGTTTTTAATAAGCCGGGCGTGGCTCTCATCTACCCCCACATCACATTTTAAGAGTTTTTTTAATCAGTTAATCAGTTTGATGTATACGCTCTTTACTTTCAGAGAGTTTCAATACAATCCGTCCAGTTTTTCTTGTTCATGAGATATCTTCTCAACACGACGGACAAATGAGCACGCATACATGTACACACAGACACAGGCAAATAGCTCCTTTAGCCTGAGTTGAAATATGCAAATGATTCTGTGCTTTCAGACCTCAGAGAGTTGCTGCACCTGGCAGGTTGACAGAAAACACGAGCCCAATAAAAGGGCTGTCAGGCGCAAACAATAAAAAACAATAAGAAAACTCTTGTAAGACAATAATTCCACACAGACTGACTGGTTTACAGGCCAACTTGCTGGTTGGAGCCAGTCGGCTAAAACTGGTATCGAGAACAAAGAACGTAGAAAGGTTTGAAATGGAAACCTGCAGGCAGAACAAGAAAGATGTCAAAGCTTCAGTGCGAGAAAATAAAAGTATTAGGTCTTCAAAAAATCAAAAGGAAAAAAACAGAACAAAATGTAATCTTAAAAAAGATGAGGGGATGTTATTAGAAACTAAAAAATATCAATGCCAAACAACAATGATCATGTTTGGAAAGTATAAACTGTATAATAAGTGTAAGATCAAATGGTACGGTGTGTGCAGTAAAATCATAAAACTTGAATTGCAAATGTGTAAAAACCATAAAATATATCAAAATACCAGTTCAGTCCTTTAAAGTGCAAATTTCTGTGACTTGTTTAAAATTTGAATGACGTTTTTAGAGCTGTGTTTTACTAATATTTTGCTAAAATCCTGTTGTGTACGTTGACATTTTACAGTTTTGGAGGGTTTTACATACACTGTATGATGAACTGCTCCTAAAAGTCACAGCACACTTTTCCGGATCAAGTTGCATGTTTTGATGTATTTTTTGTAACATCTTTTTTTTCACAGCTGCAGGAGAAGCAGTGAATCAAAAACTGTGATGAAACAGAAGATTAATGACTGAATAGGAGCAAAGGTGCCCATAAACTCCTTATATTTCCTGTCTTTACTCTCTGCTTTATGTTGCAGCTTTGGGGCCGAGTCGTAACAAAACCATTAAGACTTCATGGTGTTATTGACCTCACTCAGTCAAGCATGGTGCAGCATAATCAATTAAAAAGAACATTTAGGTTCAAGCAACAAGAAGCGAGAATATCCATCAATAATTCCAGCAGCTCACATCATGTTTGACTCCGAGTTACTCACAAGCGATTAGCTGTAAAATGCCAGTGCAGGTGAACCTCTGGCCTTTGGGCAGCGTGAACAGCTGAGCCACAAACACGAACAGGGCCAGGATGGTAAAAACACAGGCCAGAACTGAAGTCCCCTGAACCGCCTGGAGGTAGTCTGCAGCAGCGGGACAGAAAAACAAATAACAGGAGAAATTGTAGTTTCTGTGAAAACACGATGTGAATGCTCAGAATTCTGTGATTAAATCAGAATTCTGACTTTAATCTCAGAATTCTGAGAAAAAAGTCAGAACCTTACCTTTTTCCCAGAATTAGGAAAAAGTCTGAATTGTGAGAAAAAAGTCAGAACTTGGGGAAAAAATATTTTCTTTGCTTTGTGGCTCGAATCCTCTTCTGTAGAACGCTGAGCACAGAAAACAGCTGAAGAAGCTTAAACTATGTTGCTAAAAGTGCTAAATGCTATAAGCAACTAAAGGTTAGCTAAAATTAACAAAATGTTATCTAAAAGCAGCAAAAGGGTAGTTTAAAGTAGCAAAATGCTAACTTGAAGCTACAAGTAAGAAAATGATAAGCAAAAGACAAAAACAT
>JARVJO010000227.1:27664465-27683174 GCA_031762555.1 Cynodonichthys magdalenae
TAATATTTAGTCAATATATTTATATGAAGAAAATGTTTTTTAATTAAGTCAAATGTTTGACAAAACAAAAATGACAAAAAAGTCATAAAGCCCATCTGCTGAAAAGGCTAAATATTTTAAATACATTTAGACTGCCAAATAAACACACATAAAAATCAAGAAAACAACAGCAAATGCTGAGTCAGCGTTTAGAGAATGAAAGCCAAACAAGCAAATGTAAACCTTTAAAACAAGTTTAGTTCTTTGTGTGAACAATAACACGGCCACTTTTTGATCCACTAATAATGCCAAAGCCTACATGTGATGCTTTTAGTAATCCTATTTTAATCTTACTTTCACTTTGTGTGTATTTCAACCTGCTCTGAGTTTACCTTCAGGGTAGCTGCTCAGGCTCGAGTAATGCCAGCCTGAGTCTGTGTACTTCCATTTACCCCAAAGGTCTGTTGACTGACTATCAGTGATCCACCAGGCCTGGAATCAAATATTAAAGGAAACAAAAAAAGAGTAAATATTGGACTGTAAGAGCGTATAGAAGCATGTCACGTGTACAGTGCAAACAGTGTAAAATATTCTGAGAGACAGCACATATTTATGTGTTTTACCCTCACATGTGTACATGTATGACGTATCAGTGTGGGCAGACTTTTTATTATTCTGCAGCCATTGCTGAGCCTGCTTTTTTTTGTCCAGGTTTGAAGATTTACTGCACCGTAGGTTGCAAAAACATATTTTGACGTTGAACTGCAGGACACTTCTGGATGGTTTACACACACACACACACACACACACACACTCCCTAAAACTAACTATTACTGGTCTGTTCCTAACCTGAACCAAATTCACACCATACCTCTAAACCTGACTAGTAAAGCTGCAAATAAATTGAGGAGATTGAAGTGGTCCTCCCTTTACATCAAAGACCTCACTTTGATAGTAACTATGTCGCAAGTACACACACACACTCCTGAGGTGTTCTGAAACAAAGTGAGCTAATGTTTGTGAACTTGTTAAAACATTTTCTAAACACAGACACGAGTTAAAGAAGAAATTAAACTAGATTTGAAGGATTTCTTGTCAAACCTAAATGCTATTGTTTTAAACAAAGATATTTCATGATTCATAAACACTTGAGGAATGCATTGAGGATTAATCTCAGCCACTACCACACCAAATCTTCTCTCAGTATCTGCAAAATTTTAAAGTTATTAATTTAATAGAGTCGACTCATGTAGTTAATGGAAAAGTATTAAATAAAAACATTGCACAGTTTGTTAGCCAAAGCAGAATTTAGCTTTGAGTCTGTAAAACTGAATGAATTAAAGTCATTTTTATGTTGGCTATTGGTTAGTTGTTAGTGACCATCCAGTCAGTGATTCATGAGATATTTTACTAACAGACAATCCCATGATTTCCCGCCTTTTACGATGGCAGTTGAATAAAAAAGGAAGTACTCACATTATCAATGGTGGCCACCAGAAGCAGGATGACTGCAGTAATGTGCAGAACAACGATCCCTGCCAGCATCATTATTGTGGCTCACTGGAAACCGAGAAAAAGACATTTACTTACTTTTCTAAACACTGTTTAATGCAGATGCTCATATGAAAGGAGAGTGCCAACAATCAGGGTTTTTTCACACTTAAAGAAAGAACAAAAAAGAGGCCAGAGGAGCCTTTACGCACAGGTTCAGACTTGCCCCCCAGGAGTCAACAACATCTGGATTCATACACGTCACAGGCTGCTGAGCTGCTCATAGGCTACACTCCAAATTTATTTGCATCCCCTCCTCCATCTACATTTAAACGCCTCAAACAAAGTCACATTCATTAAAAAACTAAAAAAAAACATTAAAAATTAGTTCCTGTTTGTTTATCTGCTCTTTTTTTACGCACCACTTTCGACCATTTCCGTCGACTTGAAAGGCGCATTTGTTGGGACTCTGGGCATTCCCAAAAGAGTGCCGCACCGTTACACACACACACACACACGCACACACACACCCACACCCACACACACACACAGGCCTCTTTACTACAGTCAACGGCTTTGAAAAGAGCGCGACAACACGGCGACAGAAAAAAACCGCAACATTAAACGCAAATCCACTTTAAGCGTCGCAGTTCTTTCATCAGCCTCACGTGCGCTATTTTTCAAAGACTTTGCGTCAAGTTTAACTTTGTTTTTGTTCCCGATCCGCACTGAAAAAACGCAAATAAAACGTAAAAAAATAAGCTTTCACCGAGTCTGGTTCTTATAGTGAACTTAATAAATTATATACATATATATAAAAGTTTAAATAAAAGTTACCAGAAGGCGCTTGAACACGGAGCGGGTGATGTTTGGGAATGTGGAGGAGTTTGGACCCACCCAGTCTCTAATTCTATCAACACACACACACACACCTCCTTGTTTTCTCACTCCCCCTTTCCTCTCATTAAGCCCCACCCACAACGGTTTAAATGTTTCAAATGAGTATATTCCAGATGAGGAAAAACGTCCCTCCTGATAGAATTAAAGGACTATCCCTAAAGGAATGCGTGTCGCCCGCCGCCTTAATGCCACAGATAAATACTCTTCCCTGAAACCAATGCTGACAAATTAGACTTTATATGTATTCCTTTATAATTATGTGTTTATAAAATGTTATTTGCTATTATTTTCATTTATCTTTTCAAGTTTTTATATTTGAAATGTCATTGTGTTTTATTTTACTCAAAACAGAAAAGGTTCCCATAAAATCTGCACTTTTCAGTCCAGCTGCTCACCTGAGTGGGACACGTTCCCTGTCTTTAAGTTTGGACACACACATGTTTAGAGGAGGAGGACGGGGACAGTGTCTCCTGTTACTGTCTCACACTTTCCGCTTCATTATGCAGACACAATGACTTGTCTGAAGTGAAGATGGGACATTAAGTAGAGATGCAGGCAGCAGTGCAGAGCAGTCTGAGCCGCAGGGAGCTCATCTTCCATACAGAAGCAGCTACTCCCTGATGGGGTCGTTTAGGAGAGAGAAATAAAAAATAAAAAGACAAATGAAATGTTTTGTTCCTGCATGTGTTGTCTGGACTCAGGCAGGAGATCAGAATGAAAAAAAAAACCAAACTCTAAATAAATCAAAGGCCTAGCATTCCTCAAACGCTATTGCAAGATGTCACGTTCAGAGTTGTGAGTGGCTCTCAGCTACTACTTCAAATTTTAGCTCAGTATCTGTAAAACTGAATGAGTTATCTTTATATTTGTTGGCCTGTTCACTTCCATACATAGAAGATTTGTCCGAAAGGACCACAGCTGCATCCATCAGCATCAAATCTAAGCTGTAGTCATATCTGCAAATGTAGTTCTGATACTTTGGTGAACTTATCAGTTTTTTTAATCTCCTCATCACTTTTAGCAAAAGGAGGAAAAATGGGCAGAAAAGAGCAGAAAACTATGAATCATCAGTGATCATCAACTGGTGGCCCTCAGGCCATACCCAGGCTGCAATCTCACTCCAACTGGCCCCAGTGTTTTAAAAATATAAACAAATGATGCTCGATCCAATACAAGAATCACGTGTTTGAGCTCAGAGTGGATTAATGATAGTGGTGCTTTAGCCAATCAGAGAGCTCGCTCATGACGCGATCAAGATTGGGCATAAAAACATATCTGCAGCACATCGCAACAAGAAAGTCTCCCTTATTTTCAATGTTATATGTGCTTCACAGCATTGGATCCAGAGATAATTCTCAACACTGTTCTGTTTTCAAATGTTGCTGCTCCTTAAATACATTGCTGTTCCCCTGCACTCCCTGCTCAGACATTAGCAGCTCTTTCATCTTGCGGATGTGAAATGGTTTCCACTGTTTCTGATGTCTAAATGTTATAAAGGCATAGATGGTATGTTTTAAATAACTCACATTTTTATGATAGGCTACAGCAAAATCTAGAATTAGAAAAGATAATAAAATTATTATAAGTGAAATTCTAAAAGATATAAGACATTTTAATCAGGTTTAAACGATTCTAAATGCTGCAATTCTGCCACCTGCTGGCACAAAATGGTAACTCAGTCTACTTGTGAACTCATGGGAAACTTAACTATATTAAATTAAATTAGGGGATTATTCTGCTGCCTTTAAAACATTTTGGTTATCACTGACCACAGAAAGGTTCATTATTGTCTTTACTTGTGTCTGTGTGCGTTCGTGTGAATGTTTTTAGCAAAATATCTTCTAAACGTCTGGACAAATTTAATTGAAACTTATAACTGATTAACTTTTGAAGCAAACCCTTTTCAAGATGGCTGCCATAGCTGATCAATATTAACCAACACAAATTGCAATAAGTTAGTCATTCTGACAGATAATGAGCTACTAGTTGGTGTGGAAGTTGCTGAGAATCAAACCCAACACAACACAAAAGCTCTACACGTTGTACAACCTTTTTGCTTAAAACTTTGTGGTTTTTTTGCTTAAATCGTTACATCTTGTGACGTCACATGAGATCAAATAGACATCATTTTTCAGATTTGGCAAAAACAACTTTAACACAAAAGGCGGTGGGAGATATATGTTTCTTCATGGAATACCAGGTCTTTAGTAAATATTGTCAGATAGCTATAATTTTTATCAGCAGGGGTCAAATAACACCAGAGTATTAAAGGATCACTTTGCAGACAGAACACATCCGGTGAAGCCTTTCATCACCAGTCTTTAATAAAAGACAGCTATGATGATGGGCTTTCTCATTTCACAGATGTTAGCTCCAGACTGTAACCACTCAGTAAAAACTCATGTACTGTAGGTCCAGGAAGTCCTGATCGGCACAATACAATAGCTGCTCTGTCCTGCAGGAGTTGAGACCAGGACAAACAGGATCACTTCCTCTTTTCCTCTCTTTCTCTCACACACTCTGTCACTTGTAAACAAACTGCTTTACTTATTGTGAGCAGAACACTCCATTTTCATGCTTCAGTGTCAAACGCAGACCAGGTTTGTCCACCTGCTATGATTTAGAAAAAAAAAATGTAGTTTAACATAAAATTGTCCTCTCACATGTTGCCTTCTTTTCCTCCAGTTCATTTAGTCTGCATTGACTACTGTTTGGACTTTTCTTTAAGCAGTTTTCACATTTCATATGGTGCTTTCACACCTGCTGCTCCACCATGAAAGCAGTGTTGGCAAACATTCTGTCTGCTCCCAACTAAATATTGTTTTGAAGAAAAAAATATCTTTTTCTTTTCATAAGAGTTTTAGATTAAGATCATGTTGAGTTGTAGACATTTTGAACTATTTTTTTTAATATTGTGATGCACAGAGTCATACAATATCACAAGATGTCATGCTCAGATTATCCAGCTACTACATCAAGTTTTAGCTCAATATCTGTAAAACTGTTATTTGCACAATATTCAACAAAGATATAGCACTACTACCACAATATGTTTTGTTTTTAGGGTCAGGAGCCCTTGTCAGACATCTTGAATCATGTTGACTAGAAATATTTATCATTCAAGTTTCACATCCAACAAGTACTTTCTGCATGTTTCATTAAAACTTGTGCAGTTGCTTTATGAAATAGTTTGGTAAAAGACAGAAGAACAACCACCCAGACACAGGGAGCAAATGTTTCCTTCGCCTGTTGGCAGCACGCACCAATAATAAAAAGGGTTTTATTATTCATTGTTGCCAACTTGTTTAAGCTTTGATTTATTTTATCTAAGTTTTTGCAGGATTAATCATGCAGCATATTTCCAGTTTGTTTGGCCTCCTGAGAGTCACTCTCTTCAACAGAAAGGCACAAATCAGATCTTGCCTACAGTCATGTTTGGTTCTCTCAGACCATTAGACAGGTTGAGTGAATCAAGCAGGAGACTGAAACAACCCTGGCATCGTCTCTCACACGCTCCTGCTCATCAAATGCTGCTGCAGGTGGAATATCGCCACCATTTTTATTCCATCTTTGCAGCTTGGCTGCGCACATCCCATTCCACCCAGGGATTACCAGCCCAGACTTCACCATAAACAAGAGAGAGGGAGGAAAAAAATGGACAGTCTTGATCAGACCTCCTGCTGCACCTGTTTACAGACCCACTGCACTTTCCTCTGAACCTCCCACGGCTGCCAGATAACCGGCTACGTTTGGTTGGATTTTGTCAAAAGATTGGGCTCACCAGGACACACAGGGACATGTAGAATCCCAAAAATCGGTTTTCTAGGTTTGTTTTCTACTTTTATTTTTTAAGATGACAAAATACTTCGGTTAAGGATAACAACCTGCAGTTTTACTTTAATATGAAAAGCATTTTTTATCCTACTGAGTCCATTTTAACTTCTGTTATTGTTTTGTTTGCTAGCCTGGCCTCTTAAACTCTGTAAACAAATTATGTACAACTTTACAAACTGTTCAGATTATTTAAGGATAAAATAACAGTAAATAAATATTAGTTGAAGCCCAGGATTCATGAGAGACACAAGTTTGTTCTGGTAAAGTCAGCATTTATCCTCCAGATATTTTCCACCTTGATGATAATTGAGCCCAAATGTTTCCTTCAGTGTGAATAAGCTCAATGTGAGATAATATTATGTCATGATTACTGAGTGCTAATGAAGCCAATAGGGTTAGTCTATTTTTATTGGAGTAACACTGAGATGAAACTCATTTGAGAGCAGTATAATTCTCCAAAACGGGTGGGAATGAAGTAGAGGAAGAGCTTTCGTCTGACTAATTCAGCACCATTATGTGTGACCCCTGATGGCTTCTCATATCAGAGGACGAGTGCTGCTGGTTCTGGCTCAGTGGACTTTTCTACACCAGACAAAAGTGGGCATCAAACATACAGCCTAATATTTATTTTCTTGCAGGCCTCTAACAAAGGGTCATTAAAATTTCTTTATAAAATCTTTAACCGCTTCAAAAATAAAATGCTGATCATTTTATCTTGACTTTCCACTATTGCTGAACAGAATTTTTAATTAATTTGTTATTTTTTCTGTATAACAATTTCATTGAAATCCATGCAATAGTCCATGAGATCTTTTGCTAACAAACAAACAGACAAGGTTGATTCCAACAGAAAATATGTCTACCAAAGTTTTAAATAAAAATATTTCAATGTGTTAGGTATTGCCACCTACTGTCACACCCAGATTTAGCTTGATGTCTTCAGATTTTTTGTTTGCTGTGGCGGCCATCTTGAATTGATTTGACTCCAAAAGGTATTTGCATCTAATGATTATAAATTATTCTAGTTCATGATTTTGCCAACACTCATAACAAAACATGAGCTTTTACCTCTCTGGTAAAAAAAAAAAAAAAAAAAAACATAAAACAATTTAAAGGTAACTTTCCCATATTTCCGCATCTTTCTGATCTGGGCACATTGCTGCTCTATGATTGGCTCGTGCGTAACGAGTCTTAATTAATGGCCTCGCGCTCAGGTGACGTGTACAAGTGCACATGTTAGCCAAAGAAGAAAAAAGCCTCTTCCGAACGGCCATGCCTTGCAATCCTAAAACGAGAATAAGTTTTATTTTCTTAGTTGTCGGTGTTTATTTTTATCCATTTCAGCCTTGTTGTTCAGTAAGTTTAGGACGAAGGAAAGATGGTTCGGTCACTTACCGAGGCGGCACCGAGCCGTTGGCCGGCTGGGAAAGGACTGAGCGCGAGCACCGACAGCTGGGGCGCGTGGTTAAACAGGTGACATGGAGCCCAAAGCTGCATAAACCCAATGAGCCGAATCTCTTCGATCCTCGGACTGACTCTTCTAATGGTTACCCATTGACACAAACCAGCGCGCCAAAACTGGGTGAAACTGGCACCAACTTCACGCTCGACACCTCGACTTGGACCACCGGTGAAGTCCGATCGGAAGGAAAGTCCACATCGGATCGAGACTCTGACGATGGGTATCAAGCAGATTTTGCAGGTCAAAAAGAAACGCCACCTTGTCTATGCAGATCTTTTTTGTGGAACTAAGTGCTCCAAAATAAATAATAAATTGTTATAGTTTGAAAAAAAAATGCTCTTTGTAGGTGGCTCCCAAAAATTCAACTTCTGAGTCCACTGTTCTCCATAGTATTGTCAGAATAAAGCAAAACAATTGAAATAACTTAAGAACTTTTATAATTTAAAGCCTAGCTTGTCTTGAAGGAATCCATATCTCCCGCTTTTCATTTAATTCTACAATTTTAGATTTCTCTTGGAAAGTTATATGGTCAAACCTTGAGAAGTGAAGCTCTTGTGGATGATTCTGCTAATATCACACCAAATTGTAGCTTATTATTTGTAATTCTATTAAGTAAGTATTCTTTTTTTTCTTCTTTGTTTTCATGTAAACCCAGTTCTTTTGGGTAGTTCAAAATGAAGATTTTTTTCCTCCTCAATCCTCCATGCTGCTCAGGAGGAAAGATTGCAACAAAGTGATTGTTTAGCACAATCTGCTGGTTACCTAAGATCTATTTTTATTGATTGACATAAATGTGATTGTACTAATTGATAATACAATAAATTGACTGTAATTTGATTTGTATCCAAGTCTGCTTTGAACAGAACTACATTTATGATTTTTACTTGTGTGTGGTATGTAGATGACTTTGATTTAGCATTGTATGAATTAGAATTTTAATACATGATGGTATCAAGTATATTATAAAAAAAACTATTTGTTATTATTGTTGTTGCTATTTATTTTTCTTTAGGTTTTTTTGACAAACGAGGGAAGATTTGGGGCCTGTCACATGACTCCAGCCCATATTTCTCTGATTGGGAAGCTATGCAGCCTTTGGTTGAGTGCAATGATGACGTCATGACCCTGACTGTTTCTGGTCATGGATTCACACACCTGCAAGTGGACAGAAGTAAGGTTTTCTGATATTCATGTTGCATTCAGCATTTGTGATTATTTTTAATAAAAATCACTATTGCCACTATTTGTTATAAATCTGCAATTTTTAATTAAGTCCCCACATCAGTTGTTAAGACAGAAATGTAAATGTACAATATGTGAATGCTTAACTTCTGCAGGTTGCTTCTTGTAATTTAAAACAAGAAGATTAACAGTTATATAGCTTAAACCAATTTTTCCTCCTCCACAGAGCGCTCCTCTCCCATCTCCATTTTCCAGTTACCCTCCTCCTGTGGTTACTCAGTGAAGGCATCATGGCGTAGTCTGGAGATGATGGTGCCATACGATGGGTGCTACATCCACCAGGAGGTACCAGCAGTGACTCATCTTTACTCCTGTCCACAGTACACTTGCGTGATGGTTTATATTCCTCTTTGTCAGAATGGCAGTTATGTGCTGCCCTTGCTGTGGTTGGGCAGCCCAGTGAAGCTGTCCTGCACGAGGAAGATGTCCACAGCTTCTCCTTTGTTCTCCCTGGCTGCCCCTTCAGTCTTCTGCTCCAGCTATGGCATGGCAGTTCAAATACACAGACAGGAGAATAATCTACCTGTGCTAGCAGTTATAAGTATGTACAACAATGGTTTACTTCATTTTCATTAAAAATAAACTGAATTAGTTACAGAAATGTGTACAATCTGTTTTACAGTGAATGGAGCAAGAGGTCCGTTTGTATCTCAAAAGTGTGCATTCCAGGTCAACTCCCAACCTCAAGAGTTTACTTTCCTCGTTTCCCACAAAGCACCTTGTATCACGGCTGATGTAAGTGTTTTAAATTGTCAACTTGTTGCTGTTGGGGAAAACAAACATTTTATTTTTAATTTTTTGACAGGATGGCTTGCAACTTCAGCTTCTTTTAGATGATTACCAGTATGTTCTCTCCTGCCCAGTCATTTCTCAATTTTCCAGTTTACCCTCTCAACCTGAGTTTCCAGTTTTATCTCCTGGTGACCTTCAGTCATCTTACAGCCCAGATACCTTCAGACCTAAATCCACATCAGACCGGAAGCAAATTGCCCATCATGAAAACTATTCCCCCGATTTCTTCACTGAGTACCATCAACTGCCCCAAGTCAACCATCACTCACCACAATCCCCTCGTCCACCTCAGCCTGGCAGGGACCATTTTCCTGGGTCCCAAATGTCTGAGAAGTACCCATCTGGATCAGGAAAATTGTCTCTCTCTTTTGGTGGACACCTGCGATACCCACTTTCTCAGTACCATTTTCCAGTGAAGGATCATTCTCAAATTTTTAAATCACCTGGTCACCTTCCTAAATATCAATATCTGTATTATCCCAACCTGCCGTTTTCTTACATTTCATCTACCCCAAAAACTGAAGAAAGTCCAAAACCTCCAGCAGGTTCTTATTATCCAAAGTACTACCTACCATCTTACCATCTTGCAACAACAGCAGAACAGGTGACCCAATCCCCAGTTACAGTTCCCCCTCCTTTCTTTCCACCAAAACAAACTGAAAGTCTTCCCCATCAAACTAGTCCTCGATATCCACCTCTGTCTTATCACCACCACAAGTCAGACTTACACCCTTCTCCACATCCTTATGATTCTCTGCTCCTTAGTCCTGCAGTTGGTATGACTGATCAACCCAAACATCCTCCCAGACAGTTGAATCTGCAAAGTCATCTTCACTTTCATCTGCCTACACATGTTGCACCTACCAGAGAGAACATTCAGAAACCAAGGGCTCCACAAGGATATAACTCGTACAGCTACCAACCAAACCACCATATACCCCGTCCCCCTTTGCCCCTCTATCCAAAGATCCAACCCCATCATTTTATGACCCATGATCCAAAGATTCAACCCCATCCCTCTCCATCCCTTTTCCCAAAAAAACTGCCCTATCCCTTTTTACCCCTTTACCCAATTAATCTACCATATCCCTCTTTGCCCCATCAGCCTAATATCCAACCCCTTCCCTCTTTGCCACCTGAGCCAAAGATCCAACCTCTGCCCTCTTTACTACCTGAGCCAAATAATCTACCCCACCCTTCTTTGTCCCATGAACCAAAGATCCAGCCTCCAAGTATAGAGACTCCTTACACTACCAGCATATTCCCAGACTTTCCCATACCAAACACTCCCCATCTCCAATGTCTGAAGGATAAGATGGCTGTCTTCCTGCCTTTTGCTAACCCGGAATCCCTTCAAGTCAGAGGTCAGTGTTTTTTAAAACTTTTCTTTTTTTCAGCTAAATGTACAAGTAAATTAAAAATCCAAGTTATACATTTTAATAATTTAAGCAAGATTACTTTCTGACTGATGAATTTAAGTTTTAAAACTTTTGGCATTTGTCAGTGCAGACCTGGTGTCTGAAGAGCATTATGCCAAACATATTGTGCATTGAAAGTCTTTTTTTTTTTTTTTTTTTTTTTTTTTTGTTTTAAACCAATTTTAGCATCTCAGCACAGCCCCAAAAATTTAGTGGTGAGCTTTTTAGGTTTCTTGGTTAGCATGAAACTTAAATACAAGCTTCTGCAGTGTTATTGCTTTAAAAATCAGTTCCTTTTATTGAATCATCCATATTACTTACTATTAATATTAAAATTTGTGATTGTTGCAGATTTCAAAGCTCTAGAATAACTTGTTGTTTTAAACCTCAGACCACATGAAAACATGGCAGTTTGTCTCCAATGTGTCTCCGCTCTGTGGGTACATGTTGCAGAGGATTGCAGATCGTGGGTTAATCCTCCACTCTCCTCTGCCTGCATGCCACAGCAACCTACAAGTAAGATTTATTCCAACTGTTCCCTGTTCACTTTTCAGATTTTGTGTACCTTTTTTCTATTTGTGTTTTATAAAGGTTGGCTTTGTCACCCGTCGCCGAGGCAGGGTTTTAGAAATGCTCTGCCTGTTGTTGTTACAATTTCAGAAAGCTGTAACTTTCACGTAGAAAGGCTAAGATATACTAAACTTGGTATAAGTCATCCCTATTGCATGCCCTACCCTACCATGTGGTCATATGACATCATCAAAGTCCTGCTTGGAAAGCTCCAGCTCTTACCCTCTTGACCTAATCAGCAAAAAATTGTCTCTGTGTTGACAGAATTTGTTGCTAATAAGCTGCAAATTGTGTCACAAAACAGAAGAACTTCATCTCACTTGGTTTCAAGCACAAATACTTTTTAGTGAAAGGAGTGGTCATGGAGGTGCGGCAAAGTCAGACATCACGCCGTTGACATACCTTTGGCTCTAAATTCCACATATTTCAGCCAATCGGCACACAATCATTCGCTATGATTGATCCTAATCCACTCCTACAGGAATGCAGTCCAATTTTTGGGGTGTGGGGCCTAATTAGACATTATGCCGTTAACATAGGTTTGGCTCTAAATTCCACATATTTCAACCAATCTGCACACGATTTGCTATGATCGTTCCTAATCTACCCCACTGAGGGAACGCTGTACAATTTTGAGGGGCAAGGCCTAATTACACATCACAGCATTAACATACATTTGGCTTGAAATTCCACTTACTTAGCCAATCTGCACCGAATTCACTATGATCGATCCGAATCCACCCCACTAAGGTAATGCAGGCCAATTTGGGGGGGCGTGGCCTAATTACTTATCACGCCGTTGATGTGTTTGGCTCTCAATTCCACATATTTCAGCCAATCTGCACCGAATTTACTATTGTTGATCCTAATTGAACCCAATACAGGAATGCAGTCCAAATTTTGGGGGTCTTGGCCTAAATGCACATCATGCCGTTGATGTGTTTGGCTCTACATACACGATCCGATCTGAACCAAATTTTGTGTGCATCATAAGGGAGACCTGCTCACCACGTTTGTATAGTAGTTTGACAAGATCACTTTAGCCCCCCATCTGTAAATTTACACTACAGAACAAAATGAGCTAAGACTGCTGAAGCCTGGGGTTTGTGCGGTTTCATTTTTGTTTGCATGTTGAACACGGACCAGCACTTTGTTGTTGGCAGCTCATATTTGTAATGGATCTCACAAAGACAATAAGTCATTTGTGCAGCATGCATCCGTGCAGGCCAGGGTGGAGTGTTTTATTGTCTTTGCTGCTCAGCTTATGAGAACTCTGTGTTCTTTTCGGCACAGCCAAATTCACACACTTTATTTTTAAACGCAGGAGCTGGAAACTGCGTGGTTGCTTGTGGTGAAATTTGTTTTCATTATTGATTTCTTTCTCTTTAGACACCCACGACTATTTCCTTCCCCATCAAGTATTGGGACATGACCGTTTGGCAAAATAGGACTCTGGATTTGCTATGCCCGTATCAAAGCAGCCATGAAACTCAAAGAATCCCTGAAACTCCAGCCCCGATTGAGCCACCCAAATCAGCCATTCCACGGAGCTCCTCTATTGCTCAGACTGTCACCAGGACTGAAGTCTTCTGCTCTTCCCATCAGATGAAAATAGTCTTACCCTCTGGTCCCATTTCTGAAATAGTTCTTAAAGGTATGCATATATTTGTCTGATGATGCTTAAGTTCCAGGTACATCAGATCTGTTCAGATGGTTCAGGGTGCATTATTTAGGGGATAGTGTGATTTGGTTTTTATTGTGACTATTAATCAAAGCTGTATTTGTGTTCATCTTTAACGGTAAAAAATAAGTATGTATGTGTACGTGCACGTGTATTTTAGATATTGAAGGGAAAAAGATGAATTTCATTGAAGCCCCAAAACACTGTGGGTATTACGCCAGCAATGACAAAGATGGCAAAATCCTTCTGACTCTCCACTTGCAGTCCCATTGTCACATGAGTATGCAGGCAAGTATTGATCCTGATCTCATATTGAGCATGTGACCTTTTGTGTAAACATCCAGTTTATGAGGATGTTAATTCTTGTTAATGTTTTCCCCTAAAAGAACGAAAGGTTTGTCATCAGTGTGATCTACATGACTGAGAGTGGAAGAAAGGAGGCTCAGATTTCCTGTCCAGTTGTGACCCCGAGGTCTGAGCATGGTAGATGGATTTTACTACTTTAAAAGTCTTTTCCATTTGCTGAAAGGATGTTTTTTCCAGTCCAGTCAGTTATTTTAACTGTGTCTCTGACATTTGTCATGCTGCCCCTCAGAGTGCAACCTTCAGCCTGAATACCGCCTCCCCTGTGGGTCCAGCTCTATATCCCAGACAGAGTGCCTCTCCATGGGCTGCTGCTTCAACAAGCACCCCCCTGCCTGCTACTACCCCATGGATGGTGAGCTGCACTCTGTATCCCTACTGGCATTTTCACGCCACTTAGCTAAGTGCAGTTGAGTTGTTTTGAGAACAGGAAAGTAAGGACTGTAGCTGCTGGACGTGTAAAGGAGGATATTCAGGGTCAGCACAGCGTGATTTAAGCTGGCAATGACACAGAATCTTAGGTCTTGCCTAAGATCAGTTTCCTCCTGAGATTTCTGACCTTTTTGTTCATGTGACCTTTTTGTAACTGCATGTGTATCTGTTTGTGTTCATCCTTTTTACAGAATGCACTATTGACCGCCACATGATCTTCTCTGTGCCTTCCTCCCTCACTGACCCCCCTCTTTCCCCTGCTCGGCTTGTCGCTGCCAGCAACTCTACCTGCGTACCTCAGAGAGCGACCGCTGAGTACGCCTTGTTCAAAATCCCAATGGATGGCTGTGGGACACGCAGAGTGGTGAGAGTCGTACAAAAACAAAAAACAAACAGGGAAACATGATCAGATTTCTGGACTGTTTGATCCAGAGAAGGTTGTTTGTTTTTTTTGTTTTTTTTTTTTCCTTATAAAAATCCCATGAAAAAATCAAGATAAAACCCCAAATGTCCTAATATGAAATGTTTTGGTACTTGTTTCTTTACGGTCATCTGACTCTTAAAAAAACAGCTGTATATTTTTTTTTTTTTTTTTTTTCTATTTGAGATTTATTTTGGATTGGAGGAGCATCAATAAATTTTTTATTCCAAAACAACAAACACCACCTGATTATTTAATTCTGTGTGTGTTCAGCATTTTATTTCCGTTTATGCCCTGACAGGTGCTGGGGAAGACTGTGGTCTATATGGTTGAAGTCACCAACATGGTACAAAAAGTCAGACTTAACTACGGTACCATCACAAGAGACTCTCCTGTCAGGTGAGCTGCTTGTATGTTGAATTTGCCTGCAGTGGCTGCATTGTGTTAGAACTCCACCTGAGCAGCTGGATATAATCTGCTGCTTTGTAAAACCTGGTGTGGGAGGGTCCACTGGTTCCTGGATGTACACACCATGCCTGATATCCAGTTTTGTGCCTCGGTTCCCTTGGTCCTGGGCTGCGTTTGTCATTTACATTTGTTTTTAAATGACGAACAGCATCTGTTACAAAGTTGTTTTTCTCATTGTGCTTTGACAATGGATTAAAGAAGTTGGAAACATTATTTAAATGTGTTTAAACATTTAAGGTTCTTGTACAGTGTGAGCTCTGCTGACCAAACGAAGGTGAATTGGTTATAAACACAACAGCTGCTCCTGAAATGTTTCGAGTAAACGCTGAGGGACTGGTGAAGCCATGAGTAACCCGGAGCATCTGTTTCTCAGATTTATGGTCTCTCTGAGCTGCTCTTTGAGACGTGATGTCTGACCATGTCAGAAACTAAGTGGCTGTTAGGAGTTTATCTGACTGGAGGGCAGGGTGAAAAGCTGATTATGATGAAAGATAGCTGATAGTCGTGCCAGAAAATCACGGCAGATATATAGACTTTTCTCTCCTCAGACTATAATTATGCCTTTGCACTGGGGTCATTTTCAGGTTGCTGGTGGAGTGCAGGTATGTGCCGGGAACAGTTCTGAGTGTAGGCTACGTGGTTAAAACTCCAACCTTTGGTCCAGAAATTCATACCCGGGGGGTGTTTGGTGTTCAGCTCAGGATTGCTAAAGGTAAAGATTAATACTTGTAAAACAGCTCAGAACTTTAGTTGTTGTGCATTTTAAAACAATGGTTAATCAAATGATCATTTTCTGTTCTACAACCATCTGAATAGATGCTCAGTACAGCAGTTATTACCCACAGTACCATCAGCCCCTGCATATGTTGCTGGGAAAACCTCTCCATCTTGAAGTACGGCTCCTCAACTCCCCAGATCCCAGTTTGGTGCTGCTGGTGCATTTCTGTGTGGCCTACCCCCGCTCTGGGAAAGCTGTGTGGGTGCTGCTTTACAACGGGTAAGCCAAAAAAGATCCACACTTTCACACGAGGATTTTGTTGCTGCTGTTTTTGCACACAAATTGAATAAGTCTTTTCCACTTTAAGTGACTCATGAATGTTATACTCTCTAGTTGTCCCAACCCCTTGGACCCGGCCCCACCAGAAACTGTTTTCAGTGATCCCAAACCTCCATCTCCTCAGAGTCAGACGCGCCGCTTCAACATTCGCACCTTCCAGTTCCTTCCTGATGGCGACTTCCAGGACATAAATGAAGAGGTGAGGCTATGATGAAGACTGAGTTACAGAAATAACACTTTAAAGACAGATTGTGGGTAAAACACTGCATGAGCTGCTTTACATTTGCTGTTACCTCAGATCTACTTTATGTGTTCGACTGAAATCTGCTCACCACTTGACGGGCCTTGTGTTGAGGGATGCTTTGGCCATTGACGGTGAGAAAATGAACCCATCTCTTAGATCATTTATATTCTAATAAACTCGGGTTGAAAGCATAAATGCCCCAAAAGCCTTGTAACAAGCCTACTGACTGAATACAGCTTAAGGTTGTAGCTACAGTTTCATGTGACATGGTTTAACTTTATGAAGTGTGAATTAAAACAATCCTTTTCCTGTCTTTCAGATGCGAGAATTGATGCTTGAAGTTAGGATGATCTAGTAGGTTAATAAATATCTTAAACCATTGCTTTTGTGGTTGGTCTCCATTGTTACCCGTTTCTTTTGGTCGCAGACATCGCTCATTTAACCTGCAATAAAATCTGTTAATTAAATAATTGAAGCTTTGGTATCATTATGTAATTTTCTATGCAAACACCTGCATCTAATTAAATCTGCATATTGGTCTTTAGGTGAAACAGGTGCTCACATCATTAAGAGCTGTGGCACAAAGCAGATTTATAAACTAGTTACTGACTTAACTCACGCTAAATTGATAGGCATTTTCTTTACTGATAAAAATCTTATTTGTCACTACATCCTTGACAATCATTACTGTTGCCTTTCACATGCAGTGATGTTCTTTTTATAGCTGGACTGTGAGCATTGCCTTATCAAGCAGTCTGTGTCAGTTTGACAAGTTTTGTTTTTAACCTGCCCTGTCGGGCAAGTGACAACAAATGTTCAAAATATTTACAAACATGTACTGGACAAACTAAGTATATTTGATAATACGGTTACACAGTTATATAATAGGACATCCGATTAAGCAGATGCAAACATTGCAGACAGTTGGCCATTAAAATAAGTTTTTTCCAGAGTAAACAACTACAGCTGTTTGTTTTTCTGTGCAGGGGTGTTAACATTTTTTCAGCTTAAAGCACTGCTGCTGCAGAGGTTGCTGGTTTTGTAGCACAAAACAAAAATGTTGCATCAGCTTTAAATGTCTGTTGCAATCTTTAAATACAAAAAGTAGTGCAAATCATTACTTAAACACACTGACAAAAGAAAGCACTGAAAGTTTTGTTCAATTCCATTGAACAGTTTTCAACATTCAGAGTTTTGGTAAAACCATTTTTTTGTGTATTCAAGCCTGCCATAACTGAAAAGATATTTATCTCATTACCACAAATCTTGCTTTACTGTGTAAAACACCTAATTTTTTTTAGGTACTTGCTTTGCTTGGAAAGAAGTTATGCCTTTTAAGACTAATTTTGAAAGTGAATAAAAGGTGGAAAATGTATTTGATTTGTTAGTGAAGCTAATATTTTGGTTAGCTGTGCCCACCTCTACATGGCTCCAACAGGACATATTGGTTGAAACCAGGTCATGGACTGTGGGCGAGTGGATAAAAGGGTCATATCAGGTAAAGGCACAAGGAGATGGCAGTCATTAAATCTTAAAATGCCAGTGACTACATTGAAATTATGAACATTTCTTGTTCCATATAAATGGATAAATTGAAGCTGCATGACAATGTACTTAAAAAGTACTTAAAATTCAATTCCTAAAATTAATTTTTAATACAGAAATATTTTTATGCACTTTAGCTTTATATTTAATGATTAATTCACATTTGTATTTTCTGTTTTGTTTACTGGCCTGTATGGAGCAGGAGATAGAAATGAGCCAGTGGCTAAATTTGTCACAATACATCTCCCTCTCACTAATGTAAGATTTTCGTGCATTGTTCTTGTTAAATAAAGCTTAAAGAGAAACTAATTCAGCATTGTAACCTGGCCCACTTGCAGAAACAAATTATTCTATAATTTCAGGGTTATGTGATTTAGAGGGCTCGCACTGTTATTGGAGGTTAAAAAGATACAAAGAGCTTGTCTAACAGTAAAACCTCAAGATAAACAGTAAAACAAGCAGGGAGCAGGTATGAGGGACAAAACATCAGACTTTGTGTTGAAAGATGAGCTGCAGCATTTTGGACCAACTGCAGCTGTTCTCAGGAGGCCAAGCTGCTGAGAACAATAATCTTGTTGATATGACCTGTGCTGGGAAAATGAATGAGCACTGGGTGCAGTGCAAAATGGGATTTGTATAAAACTAAGTCAAAGACGTATTGATACTGGTAACTAAAATACTGTAATAGATGTAATCTTTTTTTCCTAACATTTATTTCATTTAATTAAAAACGACAAATTTCACACAACACAAACAATATTAAATGAAAAATGAAAAGGAGCAGAAAGAAGAAAAATATCTTATAACATC
>JARVJO010000227.1:27703783-27718571 GCA_031762555.1 Cynodonichthys magdalenae
CAGCAGAGGAGGAGGAGGAAGAGGGAGGTGGGGATTGGCAGGGCAGGCGGAGTGAGCGGGGGCAGAGAGAGGGAGATTTTGAATCTGCGAGACAGACAAGAGAGACGGAGCTGGTGAGGTGACACAGGCTCGGAGAGGGAGAGAAGGCGAGGCAGCGCGAGAAGAGGAAAGGAGCGAGGAGCGGCAACTGCTGGGAGTTGTTGCACACAATACGATGATGGGACTGTACTATCCTAACGTGTTGTCGGTGAGTGTTCACCCCCCCGTTTTTCCACGTCTGCGTGTCTCATCACCGGGGCTGCGCTGTCACAGAGCGTTAAATGTTAATTAACTGCTAACAAACGAGGACTCTCCTCGACCCGTTTGCTGCAGGACGCGTTCGACTCTTGTTAACTCTCTGCGAACAGTTGCTGTGACGGAGTAGAAGCAGTGGAAAAACAGTGCAGTAGATGACAGCGACCGATACGAGCTGGGAAAAAAAAACTGCACGGCCGCAATTATGACTCGCACGAGCGGCGGTGTATTATTGTTCGTCGTTGTTGTGGCATCTGTTCCCCCTGCCCAGAGCGAAAAGTGTGCACGCAGTCTGAACAGCACGAGCTGCCACAGCCAGAAACTGTGCTCGGCCATGTATTATGTATGCTCAGAAGAATCTATGTGAGCACGCTGCATTAGAGTGCACAGCTGGATGCAGCAGTTTATTACATGATTTCTTTTGCCGTCAACTCTTTAGATGTTTTCACTGCAAAAGACTGGAAATAGGGAAGCGAGGGGGGGAGGCGGTGTATATGGGGTGATGGCGGGGAGAGGTAAGTGAAAAGTCTTTCCTCTTGTGGTTCCTTGCAGCTGTTGTACATCGCTGGAGCCTGTGAGCGAAAGGGACAGGTGTCCGAAGAACAGTTGCCCGTGCTTTTTGTTTTATTACTCACCCCGGCTTTCTGCTGCTTCCTTCTGGATCCCATCTATTCAGCTCCAAACACCTCCTCACTGTAATTTCTGTGTCACACATTTCACAAACACACAGAAGCTTGAGCACACAGTGGGCTGCAAACTTGGTGCATGAAGTGTCATATTCATATTACGTTTCAGTTGGTGTGCGTCAGGATGAGAGCGAGAGTGTGTGTGTGCTTCTTTACTGTGGCATTTGTGTGTTTGTTTCTTTTTCAGCTGCACCTTGGATTCCTGCTCTCTTTACTGTTTGACCTCTTTTCTCCCTTCTCTTGCTCTCCCTGGGGCCCTGGCAGCTGTTATCTCAATGTTTTCCTTTAAGAGCCCCTGGAAAAGAGAGGAGGAGGGGGATGGGCTGGAAGAGGGAGAGGGATTGGGAGCAGGAAATAGATTTTTAAGGTGATGGACATACTCGGACCATTGTCGCGTAGAGTTATTGGTGAGGTAGCTAAGCGAGGTTGTGGATGTGGAGATCAGCAGGTAAAAAGTCACTGGCGAGAGGGCCGGTTGGCTCACTGATGCTGTTACACACCATACAGCTGACTATGCAGTTACGAGCGTCTAACCGTGGAAAAAGGTGCCGCATGACGGAGGGGTAGGGGGGTGATTTATTAGCTCTGCGATAGCGTTACTTGAGCTAATAATGTTGGCCTTTTCCACAAGAGCAAGAGCAGCAAATCGGGTGCAGGAGACTGAAATATTTTCTCAAGCTCCACCTAAGCGTGTGCCCCAAGGCGAGGGAGAGTCAACCTACCTGCCTCAGAAGCCGAGCCCATACTGCCACGCTTGCATAAACTGTAAACAGGCCATGAGGTTTTAAATCCTCCCCCTTCACTCCCCTTTTACCCGGCCTGCCTTTACCCACCAAATCTTGTTATTGATTCTTCGTTGGGTTTACAATGATGGCTGTTAAATGAGCCCAATGAGCTGTGTTGCCGTGGCAACTTGCATGAGTCACTTATTTTGTGCTGATTGTTTGCTGGTTCGAGGCACAAGGAGACACGAATGGGGAGAGAGTTGCGAGAGGTTGGGCACCTTTTGGATTCTGAGGACAGCTTGGCGTTGAGCTGCCGCGACAGTTTTGCCTGCTTAGCAGCCGCCTTCTAACTGCTCTGACAGAGTCTTGCTGTGAGGCTTTCAAATCTGAAACAGGTACGAGGTGGGGGGTTGTCCTCACTGACTCTTTAGAGTGTGTAGTTGACAGTGACAACACTGTCCTCTAGCTGGGTTGTGTACATTAAAATAAGGCAAACTGGACGACAGGACATGTGTTGTATTCATACGGAGCCCTTTCTAAACAAGCCAAACTGGTTTCAGGGTCAGGCTTCAACTTTTCACAAGGGCTGTGTAAACACCTATCTGTCCGTGAGTTTGTGTGCTCACCTGCACAAGTGTTTGTCTAGAGTCATCCCCTCCACACTTTTCTTTTTTGTTTTCGTGTGTTTACTACATCTTTCATAAAAGGCTGCAGTGGGATGAGTGGTGCATTAAGCATGGAGATGACAGGAAATCTAGACGGCTGTGTGTATGTGTGTGTACTTTGTGTCTGAGGAAGAGGAGACTCCTGTAAAATCCATGCGAGGAAGGGGAGACCCCTACAAGGCAAAGGATCGGGGGGGAGGTGTTTGTTTGACAAGCAGACACGTTACCCTATAAGGAGATGGAGAAGAGTGTGGTGGGAGGAGCTTGGGTTCCACTGATATCCTGTTGCTATGAGGCAAATGGGCTTGATTGACATTTGTGGGGGCGGGACGTATGCAAGGGTCCCGTCTGGATTTTATGAAGCGTAAAGAAGTGAAGCACACAGCAGAGAGAGTGGGAGGAAAAGGAGAACAGTAGCGAGAGGAGAAAGGGGAAGCACGAAAAAGAAGGCGTGCGGGGGGGAAAATGCAAAAAGATGGAGGGGGTAGACGTGGGAAGGAATAATTTACCCAGAGGGTGTCTCCTGGCTCATTGCTGTGCCGCAGACACGTTGTGAACGTTTCTCCAGCTGTTTGCAGTGTCGGTGGGGGGGACAGCAGTACAGACCCGAAAACCAAGCAGGGTTCTGAACACTGGAACCCCCCCACCCTTCCCTCACTTTTCCCTCCAGTTAATCTGATTTTTGAGCCAAAATGTGAAGACATGAATCACACTTTCCATGGTCGCGTTTGTTGAATTGGCCTATAGAGTAACGCTGGCGGCCAGAGGAAGCAGGATCCCTCAAATGTCATTATTCATGTGAAATGACCCGGCGCTGGCCTAGTTAGTTGTTAATCGTGTTTTTTTTTTCTTCTTTCTCCTCTTTCCTTCATTCCTTTCCTCTGCTCTTATCCCCTAGTGGAGTGTGGTGAGATGAGCACACTTTATTACGTGCCTCCTCAGACGCACTTTGGTGCTGCTAACTGACCCGAAAAGAAGCCAAGCTACAGCTACCGCTCTGAGTCACTGGCTCTGTCGGGCCAACATGTACACTTACACAACCCCTAACATCCTAACATCGGGGGTAGGAGGAGCGCATGAAGGTGGGAGTGGGGGGCGGTGGTACTTTTAAACAGACCTTTCACAGACCTGAGTGCTGACACAGAAGCACTGCCTTGAGTTTGCTCTCTTCCAATTGACCAAGACTGCCCTTCTTTTGTGTCTTTGTGTTCCTCCTCATCCTCCCATCTGAGTGCATTTATTCAATAGATGCTTTTATCCTGACCGGAATCTCAAAAAGGCACTCGCAGTCAGCAAAAGACTCCTAACTTGACGGGATGAGAGAGCAGAACAGAAAAAAAGCAGCACGCAAGCACATACTGCTTGTGTAGATACCCGGCTATTGACACAGTGTATCAGGTAGAGAGAAGACTGCTGAGAAGCAGCCAAAATGGATCTCCTCTGAAAAGGCCAATTGCGAAACACAAATACAAGGTTTGTTTTTGGCTCGTATTCCTGCTTCTGTTCTATTTCTGTCTGGCAGAAGGAGCGGTAACAGCCGGGGTAGTCCGTTCTCCTGCTGGCTCTGGTCTGTTTGAGCAACAACACTAAGCAGACTATATGGAGTGACTGACAGAGATACGGTCAGATCTGTGCTTCAACTCCATGGAAGCTAGATATTTTTTTGAGTATCAAAATCTAAGAGTTCAAGATGTCAAGCCGCTAGGGCGCTGTATTAAAATCCAAGTTACTATCTTTCTGTCAGGTTGCATCATTACTTGTCAAATCCAGGACTGACTCATCGGTAGTCGAGTGAAATGGAACTTGAGTCATCAATGTTGGGACTCAAAAACGACAACACATGATCCGTCATGGACATCTTACTGCACAGCGTGTGAGGGGGGGTGTAGTTTTCCCAACAAATGTGTCAAAAAGGTAGAATTTGTATTGTATTCAATGTCTTTTAGTCCAACATTTTAACTTCTGACTCACAAAATAACAGTATTATTTCTCTAAAGTATTCAAACATTGCATTCAGACTAAACACGAAAGAACTTGACATCAACCGTTGCTGATGTCCCCAGTCATGGATGGATGGACAGACAGAGAACATTTCTATGTCACCCGCCTCAGCGACGGGACAGTAAAGAAAGGAATAATGATGACAACCATCATTTTTTCATTATGGGTGTAAACCACCAATAACTCACAATTAGGGCTGCACAATACTGAAAAAAAATGACATTGCGATTTTTTTCTAACCCTGCAATATATATTTCAAAATGAAAAAATACAGGAGTTATCAAGAATTGGCTTGAATAACACTTTAAATTATCCTGCCATCCTGTTAATGATGAACCTGCACCGATTTTACCTCTTTTATGTGCAAATTACAAGTATGTTTGTAGTCTGTATTTGAGAGTTATTCTATTTATTTTTTATTGGTTTTATTGTGCTGGGACCTGAGTACACGTTTCCTTTCATCACGTGCAAACGTGAATTGCATTAACATGTTGCCTCTGTGTCGAGCTTAGCTTCTGTATCTGTCATGCTAAATATTAGCAGTCATGCTAAATCAGATTTGACCTGTTTTCCTCTTCATTTTCGTCAACATCGTCATCGTCTTCAGCTGGATAATTCACCAACAACAGTTCTCCGAAAAACATTATTATTAGTGTCCCAGAAATATTACAACAAAATTTTTGTCTTTTGTTTTTTTCCACATAAAGCCGACTCTGGCAGAAGCTATCCGTCAAAATAAAAGTTGCAACACAACCATTTAGTGCAATGACTTATGGTTTACATGTTGATTTAATTTGTCTCCTACATCACAGGACCTGCGACATGACTATTGCAGGCACATTCATTGCGATGACAATGCTCAAACGACACATCATGCAGCTCTATTCACAATACGAACAGATTTGTTCATAAGTTGTGCGTACGAGTGATTTAGGAGAACTTTTGGCATTCACCAATTTTCTCGTTTTCAAAGATTTTTTTCAGATACGAACAAAATTCACACGTGGTCCAGACCTTTCGTATATTATACGTGTAGTCAGTTTGCTGTTATCCGGACGGATTTTCTTCATGAATAACTTTATATTTCATTAGTTTGAAGATATTTCAAGTTGAAAATAAATCACACTCCATAAATACAGTATGTTGACAATAGGCTATTCTGTTTGAATTAGAATTATAATTGTAAATGTAAAAATGTAGACTAACGATATAAATTGTTTAAATTGAAATAAACTGGTTATTAATGCTGTTGTATAACACTACAAGCTTAATATGAAGATCTCAAACTACAAACCAACTTAAATTAAGCATTAATTGAAGTTTAATTTGTCTTGGTATATAATGAGCTTTATTGATTATGTTATTTTTTTAATCAAATTTTATTTTGTTGAGATTTATTCATCACATCAGCTATGCTATTTTCTCCAAAGTGCCAGACAGATTTTGGAGGCATTTTAAAATGCTTTCTTCAGAACCGCATCTGACACCAGTTGCGACGACGGGGGTGCAGGGGTGGGGAGGGGGGACGGTGCGCGACTGGCACATCACTGTGGCTCTTCTTCTGAATAAATGAAAATTATTTAACACAGTTGTTTACACTTGAATTTAAAATATTTGACCAAAGGAAAACCGGAGCAGAACTAGAGAGAATTGAATATAATTTGTATATGTCGTCATTTCATCTCTCGGCTTTAGTTCCACGCAGCTAAAAATGACAGATTTTCTTTTCTGGATCTCTGAGAGCAGGACTTCAGTCCCTGAACTCGTATAGTTCTTCATTTTACTTTTCATTTTCATGAATGAACACTTCCTGGTATGTGGGGCAGGAAGCGTAGCCTTATATGGTGTTTTTGGGGTGGTAATTATGCTAATCTCCTCTCCTTGTGCACGAGCACCTGAATACAAACAGGTGGGATTCATCATGTTTACACTGCTCATTTATACACTTTTCCTGCAGATAGAAGCTGTTGTTGAGTCTGACGTGGCATGTTCGTAAGAACCCTTCGTACGAACAAAAGTAAGAGAAATTTAGAATAAGTATATGAAAATGTTCTTGCATGAGGCCCATTGTTTTTTGATAGCACAAAGTCTGTCATGATACGATTTTAGTTAAATTCAATTCACAAGTCTACGATTGATATGATGCAATACCGTGTGCCTGTCTAACACAAACATATGATTGTGTTCGTATCGATCGGGCATATGCTGATGATATGGATCAATGTTTTCATTTTGCCCTGATGTAATTGAATCAATAACCATTTTATTGATATATCGATGCAGATCAATGTATCTTTACATCACCATTTGTCATATTGATATTGCGATAACACATTTTTGATATATTGCATTGCTTTATTTTCCCATATAATATTGCTTTTTGAGTCTGTTTGGAACAGGACCCACAGATATACAGAAGGTTCCCTCAATGGCTGCTTTTCCCGTTTCACCACTTCATCCAAGCTGGGTGATCAACTTTCCCTTTCATATCGTACAGGAGCAGCTCCAGTTTCTCTGTTTCTGTTTGTTATCCTGTTAAGCTCGTACCCGCTGACCCAGAACGAGTTCCTCCACCCACTATCATTTTCCCGCCTGCAAATGTGTTTAATTTGGGGGGGGGGATGTATTCCTAATTTACATGTTCCTGCTCTCCCTTATGCGCCTCTGTGAGTGAAGCGAACGTAATGAATTCAGAGCGCCTCATCAGAGGATTGCAGCCTGTGTTATTACCATCACAGATTAAATTTCTTCAACAAGGAAAAAAAAATTCCTCACGTGGTAATAATTTTCTGCTGTGTCTTTTTGGGCTTTTGTTCATTAATTAGAGCATAAAATTATATCAAGGATTTATAAGGAGCAAAGTAATAAGAGGCTGGATTAATATGTGGAAAAAGAAATGCCTCACGGTCAGTTAAGATTAAAAAAAATGTCTGAAATCTTAGTAGTGAGTAAATACTTCAAATAAATCATTAGAAATTATTGAATTGTAGCTGTTTGGGTCAAACCTTGAAATTGTTATGTCCCGTGCAATATCTAATTCAAGATGGCCACCACAGCTAATTAGCATTATCCAATACAGAAAGAGCTATAACTCAGGTAATTTCACAGATATTTAGCTTAATTCTGGTGTGGTGGTAGCTGATAGTCGTTCTCAACACATATTCTGAACATGTGCTTGTAATGCACTTTTAGATTTCAAAGTTTGTCTTGAAAGGTGGCGGGTGATATGCAATCCTTCAAGGAATGCTAGGCCTTTAATTTCTAATTTTATCGAGCCACTTTAGTCAGGTCAGGTGGAATAATTAATCACTCATAGTAAACGTTTTAGACTGTGCAGTCTCATCAAATACACCAACATTACAGAAACCACTTCACCTAATGGCTATTCCTCTTTTTCCTGCTGATGTAAAGTGAAAGCAGACACTTTCAGCCCCTTTAGAAGAAATGCTTTAAAACTATCCTTTAATGACTGCGGCGCTGGTCTGCCTCCTGTGATTTCAGCAGCGCAATCACAACCACAAATCCTGTTATCTCACCTTCCTCCTGCTGCCTGATAGCATGCATGTATGCCATCAATTTTAACAGTTTGAGATCGGCACCCAAGTGTCTTTTTCATACCAGATTTCTTGAACTGCTCCCTGAAGTGTTTCCGAGCAGAATCTGTGATCTCCGTCTTCAGAGGCTGCCACACAGCCACCAGATTACTGACCGCACAGTCCAAGTTTAACTTCATTCTCATGGAGCAGCTGTGTCCGCTCATCTAAACTCTGCAGCTGTATGAATCGCTTCCAATCTGGCCAAAATAAGATTTTGCTGACTGATAACACCCCTCACATCCCCCGCCTTCATGTCCTGCCTTAATTTCATTTCATGTCGCAGCCGCCTCTTGCTTCGGCAAAGAATGCGCCAACTGTTGCAGCCGTTCTGGGGGTTTGGAATAATTAATGGCAGCCTCAGAAAGGTGAAGGCAGGTGATGATGTTCTTTGCTTGCGTATGTGTGTGTGTCTTTCTGTTAGCAACCGGACAAACTTTAATAAAACTTGCAGAAAGTAATCAACGGATGTGCATCTACAACTGATTAACCTTTGGAGTCAACCTCATCCAAGATGGCTGCCGCAGACAACTGACCTTAAAAATCACAAACATGGCTATAGCTCACCCAGTTTTACATATAATTAGCTAATGAGTGGTAGTAGCTGAAACCAGACCCTGGACAGTCCATCACAGAGACACATGGATCAAATGAGACAGTTATTCATGCTCTCACTCACACCTAGGGACAATTTGGATCTACCACTTAACCTAACACATGTGGACCACGTGAAAAACCCATGCATACACAAAGGTAGAACATGTAAACTCCCAGAAACCTGTGAGGCCTGCCTACCACCTTAGAAAACATACAAATGGCTGCAACTCTGTCATTTTTATAGACATTCGACTGAACTTTTAAGTAGTTGTAGCTAAGAGTAATTGACAACACATACTTCAAGCACTGTGCAGCGTCTTTGCTTAAAACTTTTGCATTGACTGACTGTTAATCCTGATAATATATCTCATAAACTACTGAATGGATTTAAATGAAACTCATAGTGTTCATTGTTTGCACATCTACAGCTGATTATGTTTTAGAGTTGTTCAAATTCAAGATGCCTGCCGCAGTTACCGTAGTCTTTTTTTATTATAGGGTTATCTAAGTTGAATATTCTGGCATGAAACGTGGTGGATGATATATATTCCTAAAGCTGTGCCTTTAATGTGCCTCAGTTTGTCTCTGCGATTCACCAGAAAAGGTGTTCCCTCTCACAGCCGGCTGCTCTCCTGCAGCAGCCCTCGTGTCACAATATTGATGTGATCCATGTCGACCGCGTGCATCCCCCCGGTTTGTTACCGAGTCGAGGGGCCGGACTACGGTGTCACAGGTGTGACGCTGAGAAAGGTCAAAAGCTGGGAGACAGATGGCATTCACACACTCACACACAAACACCCTCCCACACACTTTTAACTCTCCCAAAGGGACAGTAATCTATTGTGTAGCTCAGATGGGCATCGCTGCCGCCTGTCACACACTCAGACACACACACACACACGCACACACACACACACAAGCCAAGCAGATGTCTGGCAAACATTAATGGTAAAAAGAACATCAACTATTGAATTACATGTACTACTGTCTTCTTTTGTGCTACCCCATTACTCCTGTTATTAATATTAAATAGCTGTAGTGAAAGGTGGTTCAAGTACGTTGATAATTACCTGTTGAACAAAAACATTAAAACTAACGAGAGAGAAATAAACAAGCGCAGCAAAAAGAAGATTTTTAATTATTTATTGTTTTTCTTTTCTAATTATAGTGTGATACGTATTACTTGACCACTATATACCATTATATGACTCACTTGTGTTTGATATATCTTAATACTTATTCAGTTTATGTTGTAATTAGTCCGTTGTGCTCTCTCTCTTGATAAAAACACAATTCTATAAGAGAATCAGTTGTACCACAGTTAAAGTGTTTCGTTTTTATTAGAAACGCCTCTGAAGTCATTAATGACGGGTTAACAGCGACAGCCAAGCTGGTTGTAGTTTCAATTTATTGTGCTTTTAATGTTGCTTTTGTTGTCCTTGAAACGATGAGCAGAGGGTTTTTGTTTTGTTTTTTTCCCTGATTTATTCTGCCTGTTTGTAGGGAATAGTTTGAATTTTACTGTGAAACATGACATGACAGATAATATCCTTTTAAATAACTAATAGGGACTGGTCTTAGTGTCACATAACTATCGCACCACCGTTGCACGATGTCCTCACAGTTTTCCATCGGCCTTTAAAGTGTTAGAAATGTGCAGTTTTGTTGCAATGCACTTATAAAACAGTTATTAATGCATTTTGATCTTGAAGCTTCTTTTACATATTTAAACACTGATTTATATATTTTCATGCTTAATGCTGCTGGTCAACTGTAAAGTTGCATAGACGCTAGCTTAACGCTTAAAGCACAATTGAAAAGCTAATGAGAATAACTTTGTGTTTATTACTGGAAATTCAAACTCATTATTAGACACTCCTATTATAACACTAATTTACAAATATTCTTTTCAAGGTTCAACAAAGACTAGATGGAAAAAAATCTGAAAACAATTTGGAATGCTGATTTTTTTTATTTCTTAATGACCAAATTGAAACATTTTTGACACTGAAAAGGTTTTCCTGCAAACACATCTGAGGTGAACACATTGACCTTTCTATCTGTTACTTTGGCCCTTTTGACAGAAGTATTTGATAAAATACAAAATAAAAATGAAATAACTGTTTATATGATGTTGTTTTTGACTTGTTAAGCATCTTTGGTGATTTCTGGAGGCACCAGTCTATGAACATTCCCATCTTTACAACCACCGCCCATCGATGCAGGAGCACGAGGGGGGGCCCAAATGGCCCCAAACCAGCGCAGTTAAATTATTACTGCACTGGAAAAGATGAGTGTTTGCGCAACAATAAAATATCCTCTTCTGCTTGTATCAAATTACCCATCTAATATCACATTTGGTTAAATTCAGCACAATATTTTTCTAGGCGCCTCAGTGTAAACAGCTATGATGCAGCACTGAGATCCCAGCCAACGCACGCTGTTACCGTAAAGCCAAAACAGCCGCTTCAGCATAATTTCATGCCGACATCAACATTTACCCAAAAGCGCTCCTGCAGACAGGTGCAGCCAAGCGTGGCTGCAGTCTTGCTGTAATTATATTAGTTAGATCAATAAACTAAAACTAAACGATTCTCTCAGTTTGTTGCCAGCTTTAATTGATTGACCATTCTGCGCAGTCCTCAGGGTTATAAATAGATCTGAAAGACAGTGATGGATGGTTTATCTTTGCAGCTATAGATCCGAGGCAGACCATTCCTCTTCTATCAGTCACCACCTTTTATCGTCCACCCCCACCGCCCCTCTTTCCTCTCCCTTCCCTGCTGTCCTGCCTTCGCTCTCAAACCATTACCATTTAGGGTATCCGTGCCCCGCTGCCAGCAGCCAGGAATGTGCGCGTATTTACGGGCGCCTGTATTGTTCCTACAACGTGCTCTTTTTGTTTTCGTACTGTCGATAACTTAAACAAGTATCTTGCGGTGTGATTGTGTGTGAAATACTTGGACAGGCTTCCATATGAACAGTTGGTCTTAGTGTGAGCGTTTGGATGTGTGGGTGTTAGCGTGTCAAAGGTGGTTTGTGTGCAGAGGCGTTTGTGAGTGTGTGTGCGGGCATAAGACACTCGTGGTTGTACAACACACGGAGCATGGAGGCATCTGACCCTCAATAATAGATGTGGCTGCAGTGAATATTTAATAGGCAGTGGCTGTAGATACATGCACGCTTTTACACAAGAGGGAAAAGTTAAAATTTAGCATCCACCATTTTTTTGGGCGAAGCATCAGGGAAAGTGGTGTATTTGGGTGGTGCACTCAGGAAAAAAAATATAGCCTCCTCACTCTTCCCCACTTTCATTATTACTTTTTTTTTTTTTACAGGGCTCTCAGGATAGTGCTGGCGGTCAGGAGGGACTCGTGCCCCCACCTTTCTCCGCGTTCCCACCACCTCCGCCGCCGCCCCCTCAGAACGGCCTGGCCCTGGATTACGGGAGCAGCCTGTATACAGCAGGGGCCGTGCAGGGCCCCGTGGAAGCTGGAGGCGCAGGGAACAGTGCAGCCAACGTCGTCAACAGCCTCAGTGTCCAAGTAAGCTCCATCGTCTGCGCAATCAGGATGTCACGTGACCTCCCTTTTCAGCAGGAAAAAAAAACTAATTACAAATAAAAGTGAAGATTTGAAATTTGAACGAGGTAAGAAATACATAAACAAGAGGTTTGCCTGAAAATTATTTTGTATTTTATAAATAGGACAAAGTCTCTTTTGATGACATGAGTGCAGGACTTAAAGTTAATACTGGGACCACCTTACAGGGACACTGATCCCCTTCTGGCTCCAACCTCCAGGATCCTGTATTGCATCCAGAATTAAAATATGTCAATGGTTTACACCCACATTTTAAACTAAAGGCAAAAAACCCTGTTTTCCATCAAAATAACTGTGCAAAAAATCTTGAGTTATGAACTCTGCTATTATACGGATCAACAAGTCCAGGGACCCCCACTGATTCGACCCCACATTGCACAAAACATTAATGTAAAGACTTTATGCGTTACCCTAACGCACTTATGGACTGATGTCAAGTGAGCACTGTAATTATGTTCATTTGCACAAAACATTCTCCATTTGTAAGAACATTTACTTTCTGTGTTTTTGCACTGCTAGTAAGTACTTCTAATTCTTAGCTAGTTTCCGTTAAGTTTATTTAGTCACTAGTCTCATACTTATTGTATCTTGATGTTCTATTTCTATATAATTCATATCTTACATTTTCTTTTCCTTTTTAAAACCGTTGTCATTTTGATTTTTTATTCTTTGTTCACCACATTCAATTTCTTGTACTTAAAAAATACTTGGTCAATAAATAGATTTTTAATTCTGATTATCCAGCATTTTTCATTACTTTGGAGCCAGACATTATGGGAATACTTTAAAAAGGTTTTGATCAGTAGTTTTCCAGACTTCTGTTATTATTTATTTCTTTTCTTTCTGTTTGGACACTGGCTGCTCCCGTTCTTTTTTTTTTTTTCTTATCCGACTGCTGTAGCAACAAAAGAAGTGCTTTAAACTCAATAATTTTATGTAATTATCTCAACAACCAGATGAACGGATTGATCAGGAGTATAATCAGCTCATTAACACATAATGATCATCGATATAATCACTTAATCAACCTTTTCATGTCTTTTTGCTCCTGCAGTCAGATGTGTCCTCCCAGATTGAGTCGGGAGTTGGCTCAGGTGGAGGGGGTGGTGGTGGGGGTCCCGGGGAGGATTCAGATGCCAAGGGGACCCCCAAACGCCTCCACGTATCCAACATCCCTTTTCGCTTCCGAGACCCTGACTTGCGGCAGATGTTTGGGGTATGTAGATTGAAATATTTCTTTTTTTCTACTCTTCATCATCGTGTAACTGTGGCTTGTGAAGAATCCTTCCTGTTCTGTTAAAGTCACTATTTTTTTAATTGGTGTTTCAAAAGAAAAGAATAAACAAAGTCAACAGTTCTGCTTCATCTCTGTTTAGCTAAAAATAATTTAGATTCAGGCAGTCGTTGGTCAGAAATGTAACGCCGTTGGCAGGTTATTTAAAGTGAAATCTGCTCTGGAACTGTGCTGTTTAGTAAGAGAAATGCATCTAAAATGCGGTGCTGAGAAAAGAGCAGAGGCGAGGAAGATGTGAGAGAAGACTGGAGCTGGCTCGGCTCCATCTCGTCATGGTTGCACAGTGCTGACTCCCTGTGGTGAGCATGGGACTCAAATCCTGCTCCTCATTCTCCTCATCCTCTGCTGTTGTTGTTGTTGTTTCAGCAATTCGGCAAAATCCTCGACGTCGAGATCATCTTCAACGAGAGGGGATCCAAGGTAGGCCAGTGGGGGGAGGAATGAAATGGTGTTTTTCAAAAATTGGGAACAAAAATAAGCCCCCCCTCTTCTCCTGTCAGGGCTTTGGTTTTGTCACGTTCGAGTCGAGTTCAGATGCAGAGCGGGCCAGAGAGAAGCTCCACGGCACGCTGGTGGAGGGACGCAAAATTGAGGTAAGCCACCCCCCCTCAGATCTGTGGCCATTCTCTCTCTGCCCCCCTCCGTCCCCCACCCTTCCATGTCTAACAATGACAGTGAGTACGTTCTACCCCAGAGAAGGTTTCGGGATAGCTGTTCTGTGTTCAGCTCTACTCCCACACCCCCACCCCTCCTCTGGCTTCACTACAGCATGGTGCAGTGGTGCCGCACGCAATCGCACACGACGGCACTTCCTGTCGATGTTGTTAGTGTTGTGGGCTGTCCATTGCACCTTGATCTTTTAAAAGCTGTGTGGTTTGCAAAGCTTGCTGGGTAAAGTGGCTCCACGACAAGGCATGGCTGGTGAGCCGTCACCACGACACGACGAGTTCTGCTTCTGTCACAGCATGTAGGATCCTTTCTTTGATTTCTGTTCTCCTGCACCTTTTCCATTCCCATCGTCACTTCTTCCATGGTCATGACGAGCAGCCGTTTTTAATGTTTTATTTGATTTTGTTTGGGTTGTGTTTTTGACCGAGATGGGTAGTTAAAGGCCTCGGTTGTTTTTCCTCTGTGTGTTGGGGGGAAGGTGCCTGCTGGTGTCTGCTGTGAGAGGCTGCTGGATGTCGCATGGTTGGACCACGAGGTCAGACTTTGCTGCAGACATTTTTTCACTCCTTCTACACGACTCTTGTGGCCGCATTTTTTTTGTTTTTTATACGTTTGATGTGCTCGGAGATCGATGCATGTCGGGGGGGGGGGGGGGGGGTTGT
>JARVJO010000227.1:27718671-27744044 GCA_031762555.1 Cynodonichthys magdalenae
GCGTTCTCTGTGGCTGGGGAATGGTGGGGGAAGGGGGGTGTAATTTGGGTAATGGGACTGCTGTGAGAAGTGTGGTGTCATTTCTGATTTTTCTAAAAGAAAATCATAATGAATAAAATAATTTTAAATATACAAGCTGGATGATTTTAAAAAAAAACACTTGTTTGCACACACCTTCAAAAAGAACACCAAATCTCATGGAAGTGCATTTTGTTGTGACATGTTTTTTTTTTGTATGTTTGTTTTAATTTGTCAGCATGAGCTTGGATTTCGGTTGCAAATGGCCTCGGAGATGAAATCACTGCGACATGCTTCTGCCATTTGCTCTGGCTCTTGATCCTAAATCATGCTTTTGGTTCTAATTTGACTGACTGCTGCAGCTCTTCTGCATGGGTCTGGAATGTCCTGCACTCTTCTCTGTGTCTGTGTGTGGGTGTGAGGATTGTTTTTATTTTGTTTAAACAATGTAGGGTGAAGAAAGAAGTGAAAAGAATGCCACAGATAGCTGTCGTTCCCTCTCCTGTCCTTTTTTTAATGCTTAGGTTCTCCTCCATCTCTTTTGTCTCTTTTTCACCAAGCCAGTCTGTCTGTGTCCTCATAAACACCTGATTTTCATCTGTACACCCCCTCCCATTTAACTGTTCATTTCCCTGTCCTGAGATGTAGTCAGGTAGATTTGAGAGTTATAAGTTTTTCAGCATCCTTACAGTTTCTAATGTCCTTTTAATTGTTTGAACTTTTTGTTTTTGACCTGTGTCCATAGAACTTTGTCAGAGGTCAGGTTGTTGGCTGATACTTGTAGGTTGACCTGTGACATCACTTCCTCTCCACCACAGGGTGGGGGTTGCTTTTCATTACCTCGTTTTGTTTGTTTACCCCTCCCCTTCTTTTTATTTATTTATTTATTTATTTTTGGTTCATTTGGTTTGTTTTTTTTACTCATATTTTCTCGATTTCCCTGATGATTTTTGTATGTTGTTGTTGTTGTTGTCAGTCTCCACGGTAACTGCTCGCGTGTCCTCACGCCGTTTTCCTGGCCACGGTAAGTTGTGTACACATGGCATCATCTTTGAATGACCCTTCCCCCCCCCACCCCATTCGTCCAAATGGAAGAAAAGTAAATAAAAACACAAGAATGCACCCAAATAATAAGAATAGACTCCTTTTTTTTCCTGAAGGGAGCTTGATTGATTAGTTCAACCACTGATTAATCTAACCCGATTGGCTAATTCTGAATCCTGTGATCGATCGGGGAGGTGGTGAATGAAACTGTTTCGAGGTTAGCCATTGACCGCATGGCATTCCAATAAGGCCACTTGTATAACTGAATGTTACTGCATCTATCTGCAAGTGCAGCGACTCTGACTACCACTTCTCAATGCATTCATTCCAATCACCTCTCTTAACTGCATTTAAATCCAGAGCTGAATCCTGCATGGTTTATTCTCTTTCTAGTCATCTGTGTGACGTCATGTAGTATTATGTCATCTCTCTGTGTCATGTGTCAGCCAATAGCTGCATTCTTGCACCTTATTAGTGGGACGGCATGCTGAAGCATGAGTGCTATGTTAGCTCTACTGGAGAGGGGATAATAGCTGTCTGTTTATCATGGCGTGCTGTCGTGCTCGATGGTCACTTCCTGTACTGCCGCGTAGACGGGTGTGCAGAGTTCACATTTAAAATCGGAGCTAAAAGAGGCCACTGGCGTCTTGTTACTAATGCGATACAATGAAGAAGAAACAAAAATCAAGTAAATTAGAAGGAAAAAACGTTGCAGCAGTGACAGCTTCTCCTTGTTCTGATTTCTGTGAAGAGGTGTCCCCTTGATTTCACTTTTTGATCCGTTTTTGATTCTGGATGGTGTGTGTTGGTGGTTGCGTGCTTCGAGGTGTTTCTGGTGTGGGACACTGACCTGAAATGCCCGGCAGTGTTTCACAGCCAAGGTTTGATTTTGTTTTGATTACTTTTCTTTTCTTTAGTTTTTTTAATTTTTTTGTTTGATTTGTTTTTTGAGGAATGATATTTGCATCCCCCCATCTTCTCTGCCTCTTCTCTCTCTCTCTGTCTCTCTCTCTCTCTCTCTCTCTCTCCCTCTCTCTCTCTCTCTCTCTGTATGCAGCATTCAGCATTTCTCCATCGTTGCTCATGTACAGTTAGATTCCTTGTAGGCAAACGGTTGGATGTGTCGAATGTGTGTTGCATCTTATTGATTGTGTAACTGCACATTTGGATGGAGCGTTCATCCTCTCTGCCTTTCTTCCCCACCTTATGTCTGTGTTTTTCTGTGTCTTTTCATGTGGACTGGCATCTCCCTCTGCATCCCTCTTTTTCTGTCTTTTCTCTGTTGTACTCCTTCCTCTTCTGTATGATGTGGACTTTGATTGGGAGGGCTTTTTTTTTTAATCGTCTCTTGCTGCATCTGATGCTTGCTAATTGGTTTGTTTTGCTCACCTCTGGTGATGTGATGCGCTCCTGACTGGCTGAATGTAATTTGTGTTTGAACTCTTTGATTAATGTTCTGTTTAATCTTTTCTTTTGCATCATGTGCGAATGATGAACCAGCTGCTTAATTCAACTTCTTTTTCCCCTTCTTCTTAAAAAAAAAAAAAAGAACAGGGATCTTGGATTTCTTTTCGAACCCCTCTGCTCGGAAATGTTTGATTTTCTGCATTTTGTGCTCCAGTGGTTGCATTGTTTGTGCTCAAAGATGCTGGCCAGGATCCTTGTTTTCTGTATATTTCTCTTTCAAAATAAAGCGCATGCATCAAATACCATTGCTGTCCATCCACTGAATTAACTCCTGCCATGAATTTATTTAAAAATATGTATAGATGATACCTCACACGAAAAGCAGAAATTTAAAACAAAAGCTTAAGTGTTTAAATTCTGCTTTGGAAATATTTTGATTACAAAACATTTTTACACTTTCCCAGTAATTTTATATATTGAATTAGCCCCATTAACTTTTTGTCTGGTACCCAGGTTAATAACGCTACAGCCAGAGTGATGACAAACAAGAAGATGACAACACCGTACTCTAACGGAGAGGGCATCGCGGCACTACCATACGGTACATTTCTTCCCTCAGGTATATCAATGACATTAAGGTGGGGGTGTAATGAGACACTCATATCTCAGCATTAGATTTTAACTTTTTCAAGAAGAACATTTTTTGCAACAAAATCTTCTGACTGGTCTGTTTGTTTAAATAGCTGGTTGGAAGTTGAGTCCGATGGTTGGAGCCATGTACAGTCCTGAGCTCTATACAGGTAAGAGTCACTTTTATTTCTATCATAGCAAGTACTATAAGAAACTATAGTACTATAACAAATATTCAATTAATTACATTACAAATACGTTTTACTCCTGAAAGCTTCTAAAATTACATCTACAGCAAACTTTTTCCTGAGTGGGCCAAAAGGAAAGTTTATCCAAAGGCTGCGGGCCAAATGCAATAATATAATACGGGAAATGCAAATATTTCTTAAGTAATGTTTTTTGTTTACTAGGATTAAGCTAGGAGCCAATGCGGTGGCCCACATTTTGTTTGTTGCTTGTTTGGCAAAGGCTTGATAAAATCTGAGTATTTACTGTATCTCCTTTAGTTACTTGTATTTCATGTTTAATCTTGATACAATTCAAAGATAAAGTCAGTCATGAGTGAAAACTATCTGCACTACAGTCCCTTACTTAGCCACTGGGCCAGTGGATGGATCCAGTGTTTCTGCAGAGGACGACAGGAGATTACAACCTAGTAACCAGGGCAACTATTGGTTGGCCAAATCAAATGGCTTGGTGGGCCAACACCTCTGGTCTACATTTTTATCTACATGGTTTCACATCTGAACTTTATTTTTCCTCCAATCATGGTTCTAACAAAAATGCTGAAATACCCATAACCTTATTACAAGGTGGCAAAAATGTTCATATTGACAATAAACCAAATTACAATAGGAGTTTGGCTAGTTATTATCCTAACCTGGAGGAAGACTTCTGCTCCTTTCTTTACACTCTGTCACCGCTCATAACCATTGACAGATCATCACAACAAAAACATCAACAGATTACCCCTTTAAAATCAGCTGGGCAGGAGTAAAGCCTTTTTGTTTGTGTAAATATAGACTTGATTTATTGTAAATGTGCTTTTTGGCTTTTTCAGTGTTCTTTTTTTTTTCTTCCAATCATCGTTATTCACATCAATAACATTAATATAATTAATAATAAAAATGGTAATAAAACCAGCAGCAGGTAAACGTATCTTAATCCTCGCCCTCTCTCAACTGTGACTCTTTTTCTCGTAGTTCCAGGGTTTCCGTACCCCGCAGCAGCAGCAGCAGCTGCCGCCACCACAGCCGCAACCTTCCGAGGCACCCACCTCCGGGGCCGAGCCCGGCCCGTCTACAGCGCCGTCAGGGCAGCTGTCCCGCAGCCCGCCATCCCCACGTACCCCGGGTAAACACGCTCTGAACAAAACCTGGTTTTACTTATGAAAACAAAATCACAATATGTCTGTTTTCTTTAAAAGCATGGCTTGGTCAGAACAGTGATTTTAAAAATTGTGCATGCTGTGTGTAATATTTATCTACGGAGAAATTGACTTTGACAGTTTGCTAAGCAGAAATACCATTTCCTTGTAGCTTTTAAAACGGGGACAGTCTCTTATTGTGTTAAAAATAATGTGAGTAGAGTTGCTTTTTGGTAAATATTGGTCTCTCTGGCTGAAGTAGCAGTAGTAACACTTTAAAGTCAGTGCATCTGTATACAAAGAGGTGGTATTTTGTCTTGCATGTTGCACGGTGTGTAATAATCTCACCCTTCTTTCTCTTCTCTCTCTCACATTCTTTTTGGCACCATTTTCTCACCTCACCCCTCCCCTTTCCCTCGAACATCTCCTCTGTTGTTTTTGGCTCTGTCCACACGGTGGCGCAACACACCTTTTTATTTTCCTTTTTTCCCCGATTCTTCCTTTTTTTTTTCTACTTTTTTTTGCCATTCCACCACTTCTCCTTTTTGTCCTCTCGCCTTTTCCTTCCCTCCTCCTGCTGTCGCCTGTCTCCCTCTCAGTGTGATGGCCTATCAGGATGGTTTTTACGGTGCGGCCGACCTCTATGTAAGTATGCCTGTCTCTCCTACACTGCCTCACTCGTCACCCACGTTTTTCTTCCTCTTGTCTCTGGGTTTTCAAGTGTGAAACGGTGCGGATCAAACCCATAGAGGCGTGTACTTTTTTGTTTTGTAGTGTTTTTTTGTTTTTTTTGGCAGTTTTGATTCATCACCTGCTCCACATTCTGTTATTATGCCTGAATCTAAAATTACGGGTTGTGTAGAGTTATTTGATCAGTAATCCAGATGATAATTTACAGTCTCTGCCTGAAGTGACAGATAATCACTCCCAGGGCTGCACACGCCTAAATCATTCACAAGTAGACTCTTCTAGGGTTTGTTTCTGTGCATTTGTGAGTATGTTTTGTACCAATGTGATTATGAGAGTGTGTCTGTGTGTAATGGTGTGTGTGCGACCAGGTTGACAATAGCTGTTTCTGTTCTCTCTGTAGACTAGTGTTTCAGGACATTAGTGGCAGATTGCCCCAGGTAGGGTTTTACACTCTCTGTGTGAGAGCCAGTGTGCATCCTCCTCGTCTCCAATGACTGCGTGCTGCTAGACATTATTGACCATCTGAGATTGAAATGCCTTCTCTGTCTTCTTCTACTAACTCACTGGATTCTGACATGGGTGGAGTTACGGAAGGGGGAGAAATAATTGGGTTAAAATCGGATTTCTTATCGAAACAAGTGCTGATTGAGAGGGATGCAGTTGAGATCTGGGGATCTGCTTTACTGTGCAAAAGTTTTACACCAACTTGAATTTATTTTTACTTTGAGTTTTTTAAAACAGTTTTTAAACATGTATCTTTAATAATAGTTTTCATTCAAGTTGAGACTGATTTGTTGCTTCAGTTTAATTGAATCTTTACTTATTTTTGCTTGAAATTCGTTGTCTTCGGAGCTCATTTCTTACATAAAAACAGAAATTAAAAAACATGGCAGTTATGTTTCTAACCAGCACATCAACAGTCATTTGGAAAATTACCATTCTGACCTTTAAAATGTTACATAATCATCTTTTTGTATTAATTGTGTGCTAGAAATCAGGAAAAAAAGAAGATAGCTTCCTGTGATAAAGTTGCCTGATCATAATATTAATTAAGAGCTTCATATCTGATCAGTTAATTAACGCCGTTGGTCTGATAATTATTTCACGCCTGTCTTTACGGATCATTCAATTTCGCTTGAAGAGATGCAAAACATTGGGGGAGGGGAGGGGGGGTTGATGCAGAGTGACACACACTCGGTGTACTCTGAAGTCAGAGGGATGCACTTTAGGACAAGCTGCAGTTAATTCAGACCCCTTCCAGGAATCTCCCTATCTGTTTCACCTGTGGCATGCTAACTGAATCAGTGTCAGCATGCAGACATACTCACAAGGCTGACCCCCCTCTCTACTCCCTCCTAGTCTCCCCCCCAACACCTGTTTCTGTCCTACAGATTCCTCTTTTTCTTCTTTAGTTATGAGAGGGATAGTTCAGATCCTTGGAATTGGATTTGCAAGAAATGTTACGAACAGTTAACATCTTACCTGTCATAGATAGCTTTTTGAATAACTATTTTGTGGAAATAAAGTGGCTAAAGTGATGAGCTAATGGCTAGTCTGAGCAGATCCAAGATCAAACTTGATTTCTTTGTTGTTTAAAAGAAAACTTAACTAAATTTTTATATCTGTTTTTTAAGTGATTTAACATGATTGTTTTTTTATGATGACAGCAATCCACTGGTTTTTGTCCCCTCAGACTGGCTGTTTTGCTCGTCAAGCTGGTCAAAATTAAATTCTTATTTCTCCAATTTGTTCTCATTCAAAGAGCAATCCACGGCAGATCATTTAACTGTTTCTAACTTTTCTACAGACCCCTCTCTTAAAAGATCTAGATTGTTGTTCTATCTCCTTTTTTTATTTTATTATTTTCTCCCTTTCTCTACACTTTTCTCAGATTCTTCTTCCTTCTCTTCCCTTTATCCCACCCCCTCTCTTACCCAGTCCAGCCTTCCTCCCATAGCAGCAAATGTGTGGTCCTGAATGCAGGGACTTGGTCGTGACTGATTCTTTAGGGTAGAATGCAGTGGTGTGTTCATTTTAATTAAAAAATAATAATTTATAGGGTTTTTGTCGACCTAATACTTGTTCTGAATTTGGGATAGCATGCTGTGTCTGTCAGTGATTGGTTGCTGTGAGAGTGTGTGTGTTTGCTCCTCTTTAATCCAACTGGCTGATTGTCTTCTTACACCTGTAGTTTTTATTTTTATTTTTGGGTGTGTCTGTTCACCAGCTGTTCATAAATAACTACGCAATCATCTTGTGCCTCCCCCCCTTCCCCTTCCTCTGACCGAGTGTCTTTGGAAGAGAACGGCGGTTGGACATAATTTTTGGCTGTGCAGCCTCTCTCCCTCTTTGTTTAACTCGGTGAGGAAGATGATGCACGTCGGTGCTGCAAAACGTAAGAAAATGCCTCCAATTCTGGATCTTTCTTGCCGAGTTGGTCACAGAGTGAGAGAGCCACACAGAGCCTGAGCTACATCCTTGTGAATGCTGTACTGCACCAGATTAGCCAGTTTTGCTGACTGTCTGCTTGTTAATATTTTGCTCTTCTCAGCAATTTTCCCTCACAAAGTGTAACCCTTTAGATCCGCTGCTAGATTTTTTACTCTGCAGAAACAAATATCGAGCAGTGAACAAAAGTTTCATTCTTTTTTTTTTCCACCTTTGTCTTTTTCTCTCTATCCTCTTCCCTTCTTGCTTTTGCCCATCCACCTCCTCTTCCTCGCAGGGTGGCTATGCAGCGTATCGTTACGCCCAGCCGACTGCTGTAGCGACTCCTGCAGCAGCCGCCGCCGCGGCAGCAGCTTACAGTGACAGGTCAGTAAACTGTTCTCCATAGGTCTCTGGATGGAGGGTTCCTCTTGCAGGTTATGAGAAAAAAGATAGAAAGTCTAACAGAACAAAGAAAGCAGTTTCTCGTAGGATTTTGGGTTTTAGACTTTTTTTTTGGCTTAATATTTGTATTTGCAGCCACATCACCCTGAATACGCCAGATCTCATCTGAACTCGTAAGCTGAGCAGGGTCTGGGCCTGGTTAGTACTTAAATAGGAGACCACCTGGGAATACCAAGTGCTGTAAAATCAGTGTAGGAGTACACCCACTTTGGAACACAAGCAATAAAGAACCTTTGACCATAATAGGTCATAGGTCGACAAAAAAATTGTAGAATTGTGAGTTAAAACCATTTTTCCATTTTACTAAAGTAAAAACCATTCAACCAAATATTGCAATAACGATATGACTTGCATTTAATGAACAAACACATAAGTATGTAGTGTTGATGTTTTTCTGCTCTGGGTTCAGAGCAAAAACAACAACAAAAAAAATAATTTTCATTCCAGCATGATTTTTTAAAAATATGAAGAGATCCGTCCAATCGGCTCCATTTGATTGGTGAAATACTTCAAGCTTCCGTCTGAGTGACAAAACTCATAAATGCAAACCATTTGTTGCAGTTTCTGCAGTTTTTTGCGATGTGCCTATTGCACAGGCTGTTTTTGAGATGACGATAAATTTTTTGATATATTGTGCAGCCACAGTCAAGCAGCCGATAATAAAGTTTTGTTTTTTTGTGTTTTTTTTCCTGAAGTGTGTTTTTTATTTCCCCCCCCTCACAGCTACGGACGGGTTTACACGGCAGACCCCTACCATGCTGCTCTTGCCCCAGCTGCCTACGGTGTCGGAGCTATGGTACGTTCACCCGATCACCTCACTGGTTTCATCCAGTCTGTCGCTGATTGATCAGCTATTGTTATAGATTGTTGTGTTTTCATAACCAAATCGATCTTTGTGCCTTTAAACAGGCAGTTTGGAGCAAAGCCCAGATTTTTATTGTCAGAAAAACTAGAATCTATTGCTCATTTCTCAACCACAGTCAGCTCTGATCACTGTTCAGTTAAAGCCAACAGATCTGATAAGAAAATAGTTTTGTATATTTTTATGATTTTTTTAAAAGTTGATCTAAAATTTCATCTGCATCCTGAAATAAGTGCAAGTAAATGCTTGTTTTTTGTGTGTGTGTTGTCTCTTAGGCCACGCTGTACAGGGGAGGCTACAGTAGATTTGCCCCTTACTAAAGACACTACATTTCCCAGGAGCTCCTCTCTTTCTCTCCCATTGAATTACTCAGAAAGAGCTCCCTCTGTTGTCTCGGAGGAGGACAGTGCCCCCTTTTTTAAAAAAAAGCGAGGAGACGACCACAACAAAGATATTTCAGATCCCACCCCAGAGCAGACCCACCTTATCTTATATAGGCTTCTACAGAAATAGAGGAATGCTGTATTAAAAGACTGATGGATGGCCTCTACGTTTAAAAAAAAAAAGAAGAAAAGAAATAAAAACAAAAAAGAAGAAAAAATCAAACTGGACATGGCCACCTTCCCTAATGCACGGCTGTATTATAGTCTCCCCCTCCTATCCCCTCGACACTCAGCAGCACAAGATTTGGGGGCGGAGCCCAGATGTTCTTCCAAAGGCTGGACGTGGAAAAAACTGAGGGCAGCTGGCGCTCGTGTGTGAGAGCTAGCTGAGCACATTCTGCGTTTGAAGAATAACAAGAGGGAAGGTGTCAAAAAAAACATCTGAGCGGTAGAGGGAAGTGAAGGTGCCTCAACAGAGAGCACTGGGATGACTTTTTTTTTTTTAATAAAGCAGAAGGATGAGCAAATAAAGGCAGGAAAGCAGGATTTCAGAGTGCGTCCTGTGGTGTTGGGCTCAGATCTGAGGCTGAGCTTGGAGAGATGATGGAAAGCTGGAGGAGGGAGGGTTTATTAGAGCTGTTCCTTACCTCAACTTTTCTTAGTATGTGGAAACGGTAAACCTTTAAACCTAAAATTGTTATGATATGCAAAGAAATTAGTTTAGAGAAAAAAAATGTTATTATTATTATTACTGTTGTAATTATTCTCATTAATATTATGGAGAAAAAAAAACATTATTTTGTTTGCTGCAGCAGTCGCTGCTGTGGTGAAGTTTTATTGGTGAACCTTTAGGGTTAAAATCATAGATTTTACATCTATAGTACAAACAGTCCAGATATAAAACACAACAATATCTCACATCTTCCTGGTCTCGCACACACAAACATACACACGCGTGATTTCACTACAATGTGTGTGTGCAGCGTAGCCTAACACTACAGGTGCAACACTACACTGCAAACATTTCTAGTTGCGTTTACATGTAAAATAAAAAAAATAAAATTAACTCCCCTACAGCCTGGAGGGTCGGGGGGCTTCAGTGATCCTATGTAGGGAGACATGGTTTGGATTTTCCCCTCATGCTTCATCTTTTTATCGAGTCCAGCGATGGATGAGTCTTCCTGAAACACACTTTAGAGGATGCAGCCGACAGCGTTTTACTGAGCAGGACGGAGGTTCAGTCAGCGACTTTTTAGTGACGATTTAAATGCAAAACACATCACTATTGTGCATATTTCTATATTTCTTGTACCCTCGATTTCTAAGACGTGGCTTTAATTTTGGCCTTTTGTTTGTGTTCCAAAGATTTGTAGAAAGCACATTTTTCTGCCGTTAAAAAAAAAAAAAAAAGTAAAAATATATATAAATATATATTACTTGTGTTATTATCACAATCCTATAGCTGTCCTTATTTCATTTTTACATTGTCTGCTTTGTTTATTAAATATATATATGTGTGTGTGTTCTTCAGTGAGATGCAGATTTCTTTGTTTTTTTTAGTTTTGCATAAACGTTTCTGAACTGAGACCATACCTGAGTTGTAAAAAGAATGCAGGTAATATCACCAAATTATTTTCTTTCTTAGTAATCTTTAGTTTGTTCCGTATGTTTGTTTTGTTGTTGTTTTTTTATAATATGAATATAATTTTTATGGCTGTTGTTTTATTGTTGTTGTTGATTGGTCATAGGATCTGCCAGCATGACGTTGTTCACAATTTACAAAAAACCAGCTGGATTTATTTTACTTTGCACGTGTGTGTGTGTGTGTGTTTTCATTTTGCTGATGAAAACCAGTCGAATGAATGAGAATCAGTTTGTCGCACTTCCATTCAAATCAACTGTGTTCCTTTCTTTTTTCTTTCATATTTTAACGGTCTTTATTAGTTTTTGTTAATTTTTAAAGCAGATTACGTACATTTCAGTGGATAAAATCTCTCAGCCTGATCAGTGTGTTCGCTCCGGGTTTGTTTGAAGCGAACGCAGTAAAATGTCTGAAAGTGTTAAACACATGCAGGATCACATTCATGTCTGACAAAAGAAAAAAATGGGACTTTTTTAACCATTTTCTTTGTATTTTCCCACTTCCCAAACCCTCAGATAAATATATAGGACAGTCACCATTTTTTTTGTTTTATAACATGTAACTTTATTATTTTATTTTAATAATGTTTTAACATGAATAAAGAATGTGCTCTGGATTAAATACAAAAAATAAAACAAAGTCAGAAAAGGCACCAGCCAAAGATGTGAGGTTTCCAGCATGTTCTGGTTCCCAACTTGAAAAGTGCTAGAAAACAAAATATTAATAAAAAAAGAAGTAAATACATAAAGGACATTTGGAGACACTGAAGGCATGGACAAACCAGCATGAGTGATAATTACCAAGTTTAAAAAAAAAAAGAGTTTTGCATGAATCTTTTATCTTTTCTCATTGGACTGCTGAGCAGCTGAGTCCAGCTGCTCATGTTTTACCACTAAACTTTAAGATGGGCGGCTCGTGGTTCAACACAACAAAAGAGCTAAGAGATGTTTGGCAAAAAAAAAAGAGGGCCTCCTAACAACAAAACAAAATGGCCTTTGTAAAAAAAGAAAGAAAAACCATTTGGCAGCTTGATTTTTCCGGTCGTGGCTTTCTTGGCCCTGTATTATATGAACTCCGTGGTCATTCTTCATAGATTCTATGGTTTCAGCGATCAGTCCCTCCGTCCTGTCTGAATCCCTCTGACTGCCATTATGTTTGGTTTTTGTTTTGTTATTGAATGTCTATAAAAATGTTTTATATAAAATGTTTTGTTGTGGTTGAGCTTCCTGGTTGTTTTCTTTGAAAATCCTGTATTTCAGCTGGAAGTGATAGCTGATCTCTGAAGGTGGGGCTCAGTTAATATCTTACCTGCAGTAAATGGCCCTTTAACAGCCTCCGTTTGGAGAAATAGTTTTGTTTTGACTGGATTGACCTGCTGACAACTAAAGCTGAGACCAAAGTGGATTAGTGTTGTGTGCTAAAGCTAACTGCTGCTGACACTATTTGCGCTTTTACATAAATAATGCTGCGTTCACAGGAAACGTGTTTTGAGCGTCAAAGGCATCAGGTTTACATTTGAAGTCTATGGTGGAAGTGCATAATGGAAGTGCTGTGGCGTGTCTAGCGTGTTCGACGTGTGTTGCGCGAGATCGAACGCTGGAGTTAAAAAATCTGAACTTTTGCTGCTCATTGCGGAGCGTCAACCAATCAGAGAGACTCCACTGTGTGACGTAGTGACACATTTCCCAACATGACAGTTTCCTGAATGATGTCCACTAACCTGAGACGGATACACAGGAGCTCTTTAGCTGAAATCGAGTGCCTGCGGTTGGTGTCCTGGCAGGAGATGCGAGCACTGATGCGGGTCAGCGACTCATCAGAGCTTTGAACAAGAATAGTTCTGAAAGCGAGCCTCGTCAGCTCACAGCTCCTGTAGTGGTAAAAATCAAGAAACTCAGAACTCCTTAGAATTATATGAGAAATTAATTATGAATTAATTAAGCATGACGTGCGTTGGACATGTTTTTGATGCCCAAATCGCGTTTGGTGTGAACGCAGCATTAGTTCTTTTTTTTTTTAATTGTAATGTAAAACCTTTAAGGTAGGAGATGCTTTTAGGTGGCAGCAATCCACCTGGATCTTCCCTATGATTAGCCATTAGCTCGTCAGTCCAGTCAGAATTAACCCTCCTGCTGCCCTGGAGTCAAAACAACCCGAGGCCTCAGTCAGATTTCATCAATGTTTCCTCAGAGAAAAGAGCAGAAGTCTTCCTCCACGCTAGGCTAATGGTTAGCCAGGCATGGGTCAGTTTATTTTTTATTGTTTTTCAGGCTAATTTTATTTAAATCCATCCACCAGTCCTTGAGATTTTTTTTTGCTAAAAACAAAAAAGTAAACTTCATAGTTCTGTGTACATAGTTTATTGGAAATTCATGTAATAAATCAAATATTTTGTCCAGTAGCAATATGATGAAAAGTTACTCAGCACAATAATCCATTGCAGCATTAACTAATTTAATGTGCATAAATTATTTCTTTACATTTACGCTCTTCTGTATTGATCATAAAAGACATAGACGTCCTTTAATGTGTCCACAAAAAAAACTATATTTCTTGTAGAACTTTTTCCCCTCCCCTAACTTATCTGTTCTTGTAATGACCTTTACATAAATAATTCATAAAAATAAACATGTCAATAAAGGCTGCACAAGAGGAAAAAGAGGGAAGGAGATGGAGACAGCAAGACAGGAGAGGAAGGAAAAAGTCAAGCTTAAAATGAACAAAATAATTCAAATATACATTGTTTACAGTTTATAATGTTTGACACATTGGAGAACAGCTCAGGAAAACTGTTTTTCTGCGTTACAATAATAAACATGAGGTGAGGAGGAGAAAGGAGTGGAGAGAAAATATGTTGTCTGGTCTCCAGAGCAGTGGTTCCCAAAGTTGGGGTCCTAAAACAACAAGGTGTGGTCCGGGAAAAAATTTACAAATAACTACATTTAAAAATGACTACTAATAACAATTGTTATTTGACCCTAATTGTCACAAAAAAGAGCTGGTGTGCTTGAAATTGAAAAATAAAAACAAAAATGGCACAATATTATGCTTTGCTCTTGACTTGATAATCTTTATCAGCCAAAAATAATTGGGAGCACAGATCTCTGCTGCTGTTATTTTGTGGGTCAAAAGCTGAAAAGTTTGGGAAGCACTTCTCTAGATGATGGGGTGTGATAGCTTGGTGGTCTCAGGAAGGTCTTTGGTGTAAAACAAAATTCTAGATGATTCCATATTTGGCGAGGTCGCTCAGCTCCATGTCCCCAAAAGCTTCCCACGGGCAGATCACTGTGATGTCTGTGCCAAGACCCTCCATCCCAGGTATGTCGTCTCCAAACCTGAAACCACATCAAGCATGTCCCTCAGCGCCCTGGGAATTTTTTTCACTGGTTTTTCCAGCCTAAATCGAAACATTTAATAAGATTTTAAAGCCTTTAATACTGTTCTGGGCAAAAGTCAAGAACCTCACCTAAATCAAGTTTATTCAAATAAGATGCCTTCATATCATTAATTATTTGTGTTAGCAAAATATCGTATGACTTCTGATTAGCTGTTGAAGTCAACCTCAATTCAAGATGGCTGTTGCAGCTTTGTGACCAATTATTTTTACAGATATTGAGCAGCTGAGAGAGAAATGCTATCCTTTCAGAAATGCCACTAATGTCACAATAATTTCAAAGCCAGTCTTACCCCTTCTGGCCTGGTTTTGGAGCCTTGCTCTTAAACGTGCGCGTGGTCCTCTGCTTGAACTTGGGTGGCGCCTTCTTCTCAGCAGGTGTTGCGACGGCTGTGTCTGCCATAGTTTAAGGTCTGGATAAAAACAGAACCAAGAGTACATTATTAAGCTCTCCTTTAACACCCCCCCCCCTTCTCTTCCTCTAAGCCCTTAATTGCCTCCAGCTTCCATGATATAACCCTACCAAACTGGGTCAAACTATAAGAAGGGTTTTTTAAGCACCTGTAAGACCCTGTTGCACAAAAAGCTTTGTCTATTTTTATAACTTACTGCTTTTAGGATTATTCAGGTTTGTACACAACTACAAACCAGAATGTTACATAACAACACAGACTAAATAAATACACCTACTGCAATATATTGGATGTCAATAAACACAAAGTATAGAAAGATTTTGTCCTTGGCAACTAATTGAAATTATTTTTCAAACAGTTGCATTGATTGAACCTGTAATTTTAAAGTTTTGTAGATTTAATCATATTTGAAGTCAGTTCTACGACTCACTGTGTACACTACACACAGCATGGATTTTTGCTTTAAGGTAACATTGACCTATTATTGCTGTTTCGTCTATAATTTCCTACTAAACAGCTCTTATGCCTCATCTTCTTGATTTATATTTACAGCAATGCTTTCCCGAGATCCAACTTTCTATATAAAAGCCGAATATCTTGGTTTAAATGAAACCGATCAAACCAAGCCCCCACTGATGGAAGAATGGAAGTTAACATTTTTAGTCATTTTAAAGATGTGGTTGCTGAATTAATAAGCATACCATTGTTGTCACGTGTAAATACTTTGCACTAAACCATTCATTAATCATCAAAACATCTATTCTAGATAACACCTATGACTTTTGGTTTTAATTCATTTAAAATAATTGTCTTTATTTACAAATATTTTCCCCTTAAAAAAACATTCAAAAGCATTCCATTCCTGTTTGTGGCTATCCTTGTGCTACATTTTCATAACATTTTGTTACTTTTAGACTTTGCTAGTATTTTGAGCTAGTATTTTGCTAGTGAACTACACCCTCATTTGTGTCCCCAACAGTAAAAAATGTTAATTAGAAAGGTCTACAAGTCAAAAAGTAAATAATCAACAGCAGAATGTAACCTGTTGTTTCTTAGAACTCTTAAATCAGAAGAGTTCTCTCTCACACCAAAGGAAGAGGAAGGAGAAGTGAAGCAGTGCTGTGTTAGAGTAGTAATCTTACTTGTTTGACACTTGTCCTCTGGATGATGTATTTTGCAGCCTCAGTCTGTTTTCTGTCTCCTTAGTAAGACACTTGTCCTCTGGCTGATGCAGCTTCAGTGTCTCCTCTGTGTTTGCTGTCTTCTTTTATACTCTGTCTCTCCCATCTCCTCTAATCCTCACCTGTATTCTCTCCATCATGTGGAAAAAGTTTACATAACGCAAAACCTAAACTGGTCTCTCTCACTGTGTTCTTTCTTAATATAGACTTAATGTTTCTTGAGGGGAAAATATAGCTTCTAAAGCCCAATGCATTCAAAGAAGTTGGTCTTAAAAACACAAAACATTTTTTCTGAAAGATCCTCTCTAAAGATTAAAGAATTTAAACTAGAAAAGTGACCAATTTTGTAAAAATGACTCAGAATCACACATGAATCTTTGTGTTTTCTGTGAAAACTGTGATGTGACACATCATGTTGTGTAAAATACCAACACTTCCAGTTTTTAAAGATTCAAGTTTTATAACTACATACGTGGAGGTTTTATAAGGCGCACACAGCACAGTGTTTATGGAAATAAACATGGATGCTAATGCATGCTAGTTTGTGTGAATCACGACATACCAGGGGATGTATTTTCATGTTGTGTTTCACAAGTTGAAATGAGGCAGCCTACAAGAAAGAAAGTAACCATGCTATTAAAAAAAAATGATGTTCATGAGGTTCTGATGCTCAGTCAGTGGGTCACCAGAGAGTTGGACCACAAACTGAAGAGAACAGATCAGCCAAAGATTTCTTTAAGCCTGGTTAGGTCACCATGGTAACAGAGACTGAGTCTGAACCTAGTTAGGTTACCATGGTAACACAGACTGAACTCTGTTTTATCTCAAATTGTCAGTAAGAAACTCATTCTTTACCTAGTGATATTCAAAATGTTACAATCTGACTAAAACAGTATTTATGTATCATTCTGTGTCATCGTTCTACCTGCTGCTGTAAGATTTAAACTAACAGATTATCAAATGAAACAAAACTAAAACTTCCACCAATGTCCTAAAAGTCAAATGTAGAGCACTGTTATTGCTTAAAATAGTCAAAATGAATTTGTGGGGTTGTGAGTGTGTCCAAGAATAATATGTTTTTTGATTTTATTGTGTAAGGGTGTTTATGGATGGGCAATCAGCTCAGTCGTCTTTGCTGCCATAATGATTTAAATGGTTTTTTTTGTTTGTTTCAAGGGTAACCCCTTGAGATGTAGCATCTCATTTTCAAGGAGGTCCTTACAATACATAAAATAAGCAACAAAAGTAAAAATCATAATAATTTTTCATTTTTGTGAAACCAAAGTGGTGGGAGTCCTCTATTTGCTAATTGACTCCAAATGGTTAATGGCAAAGCTTTAAATCTCACTCAGTTTTATAAATGTGTTGTAATCAGTCTCACATGCTTCCACACCAAATTTTAGATTAGTATTAAATATTCAATATTATTAAAATCTGTTCAGGGGTTCATGAAATATTTTAGTAACAGATAGACAAACAAATATAGGGTGAAAATATTTCATTCTATTATGCAATAAAAAGCAATTGATGGGAGTATTTTACCATGTCCCTGTTATAAACATATAAATGCTTCACAGTGCAGCTCAGTTGGTAGAACTGTTGCCTCTCTGCAAGACGGTTGCTGGATAGAATTCCACATCTAGATTGGGACCTTTCTAGGTGGAGTTTGCATGTTCTCTCCATGTAGGTGTGGGTTTTCTCTGGGTACTCCAGTTTTCTCCCTTGGATTAAAAAAAAACATGCACGTTGGGTTAATTGACAACTCTGAATTGTCCCTAAGTGTGAGTGAGGGTTGTTTGTCTCATTTTCCTCTGTGTGGCCCTGTGATGGACTGTCAGGGTGTATCCCACCTGGTGAGGATAATTGGTAAGTCTAATTTGTCCATAGGTTTGAATGAGAGGGTGAATGGTTGTTTGTCTCTGTGTCCCTGATTGTGATGGATTTGGACCTCCAGGGTGTACCCTGCCTGCTCCTCGCACTATGACTGCTGGACATGGGAACCAGTGACCTGGGCAAGCCTGAAAAGAAGAAGCGGGTAAAGAGAATGAATGAATGAATGAATGAATGAATGAATGAATGAATGAATGAATGAATTAAAGCCCGAGCTTATGAGGTAACTGCAGTTTTCCCACTGCCTTTTATGTCAGAGCATTAGAATATGATTGTTTTGTGAAATTGGTCTTATTCAGTTAAGACACAGGCAGTTTAGCTATAAAGCAATAAAATATTTTTATATTCTGAACACATTAAGAGACTGTGGGAGAAGAGGGTATGACAGCACGATGGCTCAGTGGTTACCACCAACGCCTCACAGCAAGAAGGTCCAGGGTTGGATCACTGATTCAAACCTGGGGTCTTTCTGTGTGTTGTTTGCATGCTCTCCTCGTGCTGGGGTGGGTTTTCTCTGGGTACTCTGGTTTCCCCCACAGCCCAAATCTATGTAACGCTTGTGTTATGGTTGTCCTCAGGCCCAGTGAGATTTGCCTGGTTCATTAAAAGTAAAAAAAAAAAAAAAGTATGAATGTTGGCCTGACCTGCCTTCAGCTCTGACCTTATTTCCAAACAAGGATTAAATTAAATTTCTTTCACATTGTTTACATAAAAATCAATTCACAACAAAATTCTTCTCAGGGCACTGAGAAAACTTAATAATAATAATAATAGATAATAATGATTTAAAATTCAAACATAGAGAGTAGAGAGAGTGAAGACAGAGTGAGGAAATGTGGTCAGTTTGACCACCAGCAATCCTAAATATAGCATTTAGAAAGAAAGAGAGGAAGAATTGTCATTGTACAAAGCACAATGAAATTACAAAGTTACAGAGAGAGAGAAAGAAAGACAAGTTAGTCTTAAAACTAAAAACAGTATCAACCTTATGGAATATGGTTCAGTCAAAATCTGCTAATGATGTTATGCAATAGTTATTTTTGTGTTTTCTGGTTATCTGAGGTGGACATCTTGAATTGAGCTGAAACGATTGACTTGTATATCCCACAATTTTATTCAATGTGTCCTACTTAATGAATCATTTAGCTACTAAGAAAAGAGGGTTGTCTATAAAAGTTAATGGTTAAATTCCTATATACCACTTTCTAAATTCAGCTGCTCTGAAGTGTATTTACAGGTGCATGGAGTAAAAATAGCAGCCAAGGTTCATAGTTTGTCCTGGCTGGAGGATTAGAGTGTGAAGTCACAAACGTCACATGCTCTGTCGGATATATATATATTCTTATTACTCTCCAAACTGACTAATGACTGCATTGCTGATAATAAAAACTCCTCAGTCAGAAGCTATTTAAAATCATCTGGACATTGTTATTTTGCCCTAAAGCACCAATAAAAAACAAAATAGTCAGTCTAAAACTTCAGCAACATGCATTAGTAAGTGTGAATGTACAGTATTTCCTGCATTATTTGCTGTGATATGTGTGTGTGCACAAGTGGAATTTATTAATTTATTCTGTGTGCTTTGAAAGCTTCAGCAAAATGACACATTTGCAATTCATAAATCTAAGCTCTGAGTCACCACGCTGCCACTCAAACTGCAGTCTGTTTCAACCACAAACTGGTTTTCTTTGCATACTTGTTGATACTGTTTACATCAGGTAATTTCCCACGGGAGTCTCTGAAATCTGAATAGCCGTCATATAGATATATATACTTAAGAATATAAAATATAAAAATATTCTCCCTGAGCTGGAATAATATAAAAAGTGATGGTAAAAACCCAGCACCCCTGATGTGTCTCTTTTTTTTTTTTCCCTCCTTGCATCACGTTGGCCCTCTACAGGAAGTCTGACTCCAAATCAGGATCAAGAATAAATATTCCTGACAACTCAGTCAACAACTCAGCCAGAAGTTGTTGCTGGGAGAAGTGAGACTTCTTTTAGACAATGTTGAGTCACTTCCTAATGGGATTTTTACCAAAGGCACTTAACCGTGACATCAAATGTAGAAAACTCTGGTTGACAAATGGAGAAGCTGTGCAGGGATACAGTACAGCCTCTTTGTGTTTTAGTGTCTGATAATGAAGCAGATTAAATTGTTTGTATGAGTATCTCATGTTTCAATAGATCTTACATATTATGGCTCACTTAAAATGATTAATCTTCTGTTGCATATTAAAATTAGATAAAGCAGAATTTATTGGAAAAACATAAATCGAAGCCAAAATGTAGAGACAGGGTTTGAAAAACTGAATACACCCTAAAATTCAGAACCCTAACTTTGTGTTGTTAACAGTGTCTGACTTCATTTTGGGGCAATTTTGACCTATTTTAAAGAAAAGGTTAATAATCAGCCAGATTGAGGTTTTGACCTTTGACTCCAGAATACTTTGGTCTACAGAGACGTTCATGGCTGACTTAAAAGCTGCAATACAAGCCCAAATCATCACCTCTCCACCACCGTACTTGACTGTTTGTGTCAAAATGACAGTTTTATTTTTCTCAGCAGATTTGTTCCTGTTTGTATTTAGTCATTTACTTTGAATTAAACTTTTTTGTCTAATCACCACCTAGCGTCAGTAATCCGCCTCTTTGACCAGTCGCTTCTTTTTCTTTTCTTGTTGCCAAATCTTGTTTAAGCCGAGCCACAAACAGAGTCAGAAGACGCTCACCCACAGCATCTGAGGATCTCTGAGCTGCTCTCACACACACCTAGGCTGTGTCGAAGCCTAACGGGGTGACAGGTTGTGTAACTGAATGTTGACAGAGAACTTGGCCACGGTGTTAAAAGTAGTAATCTGTTTGCCTTAAGTGCACCTGTTACATCACTGCTCTCTCTGCTAACGTCTCAGCACTGCCTGCATGTAAACTATCAGCTGCAGGACCACCCACACAGAGAAAACTCAAAATCAGAAAACTTGATTAATCCCGAAGGAAAAATTGAGACAATTTGATTGTTTGTGCTACCGAAGCCAGGTTTTCTGTCTCACACAATCATGTTTAATGATCTGTCCTTTTTGATCCCTCCAGTGCAACATAGTTGACTAAAACAACCTAAATTTAATAAAAATTATTAAAAAATTTGTCTGAACAGCTTTTTGTATCCTTTGGTGCATCATCAAAAAGTGTAAGCTCATAGACTTCATATTGGAGTAATATCAGGCAATTCACTGGTAATTTAAAGATAAAAATCTGCTTCAAATACTGAACCGTGTGGCAACATTTTCCTACTTTTCTTTCCACTACATCTCCAGTCCATTAGATTGTATTTTTGAAAGTGATGATGGATTTATCTATAGTTTCAGGAATCGTGGAAAACCTTAAAATTCTTAAGATATCTTGATATAACTTCAAACATGGCTGTGATTTTAATGGTTTGATAAGGATGCATAAAATACTTTTTTTTTCTAAACGTCACTTTACAAATTAAACAAACAAGTTTAAATATGTTAAACAGAAATGGATGATAATATGTGCCTGTGTCTGCAACACCACAATAATGTGGGTGAAAATGGGCTTTTTCTGCTGTTGATGAATGTGTGGCATTTGTTTCCATCGTGTGGTGAAAATATAAAAGTACAGCCCAGTAAAGTTTGCTCCGTTATTCATTGGACCGTTTTCAGACGCTTACTGCAGCTTACTGCACATTTAAAAAGACAGATGTTAAAAAAAACATTAAAGGTTTGTCAGGTTGCATGAATGTGACTCAAGTCACAAAGTGCAAAAGACAGCTTTACTGCATTGATTAAAATATTAGCATTTTGTTAAATTATAATGACATGACCTTACAGGACATTTAAATGAATTATTTGAAATATAATCTTAATGATTTTTTATGAAGCAGTAGCTACAAAAAACATAATTTTTAACCGAAAAAGACTTGAATTGTTGTCATTTTCCCTGCGAGCTAGCAAAGCTTTGTTTTTTATTCCAGCTGGGTAATTTGAATAATCTTAGTTTATTTTAACTTTTTTTATTTCTTTATTTTATTAGTTCTTTCCTTATTTTTATTGTTATACTGTGTCTAATGGTACCCCAGTGGCCATACCACCCTGAACACACTCATCTGATTTAGGCAGCTAAGCAGGGTCGGGCCTGATTAGTTTCACCTGGGAATACCAGGTGTTGTAAAACCAGTGTAGGAGTTGCACCCACATTGGAACACTAGCAATAGAAAACCTTCTAAAGGATGACAAGAAGAAGAAGAATGGTACTCTATGTTTGTGTCATTTTGCTGCCTCTTGACCAGGTCATCGTTGTAAATGAGAATTGGTTTTCTACTGACTTACCCATTAAAATAACGTTTTTTTTTCTTATATATCCAAATACTGTTTGAAATTTCCACTTTAAAATTATGTCAAACATTTCTAATTAGAATAACCTAAAACTGGAATGTAGACCAAACATCAATGGATTAAGAAGACAAATCAAGGCCTGTCTGTGGAACCCCTTATGATATCAGGTATCAAAATGGAGCTTTAAAGCCAAGAATCTGAAAATTAGCTTAGGTCTTTTTGACCAAATTTGACTGAATTCTTCTGTTTGATGTGATGGGTCACATATTTTATATGTCACAGGAGCTTTAACAGCTTTTTTAAAAATATCTTTATAAACTATAAAAGACACACACACACACAGGTACACGTGTCTCCTGTGTATCAGTGACACGTAGTCCAACATCCTTGTTCCTCTAAGGGAGCAGGAGCACCTGGCTGATTCCCACAAAGCTTCCAATCATAAACCTCAAAAACTGCAAGTGTGTCATGTGGTGACAATCAGAGACGGAGGTGACACAGGAGTTTGTGCACAGCTTATTCTTTCCTCTTTTGGCTTTTTAATTCACTTCCCACTTTGTGAGCCGACAACATGCTGCTTACTTTGTTTTTGGCTTTCCTGGTGTCTTCTGTTTTTGCCACAGAAAAAGGTAAATTGTTTTATGATTTATCTAATATGTTCTTCTTCAAAAAATGTTTTTTATTTCTGCCACCGCTAGCAGTCTGCATCACAATTCTCTGAACATTTAAATTACTTCTCAATCCCTTAAGGCCGTTTTGTGACGCTTTATCTTTATAATGTCATCGAGGTTACATATTGTAACGGTTTGCAATGACTTGTACTCAAATACCGTGTTGGCTTTGGGTGGTGACATTGTTTAATTTTATTCACAAAACCCTTATTTTTTGTAATTACTTATTCATTTGGTTTATCATTAACACCAAAACTAATCACTGATAAACTAAAATAAGATACACATTAGAAAAAAGTAGCTACTTCCAACATGTCAGGGACAAACACATTTATACTGATGAGGAGAAATCCTGGAAAGAAGAAAAAAGAGGATAAAAACTCTTTTAAAGGCTGAGATGAGAGTCAAACTTTGATCTGTCTTGTTATAACAGCAGTAATAAACTCATAACTGTTTTACTCTCACTTTAAAGTTAATAAATGGACTGTTAGTAGAACATTTTTAACAAGGATTTTACAAAGTGAGCAAAATAATGAAAACTTGTTAGAAACTCAGACTCAGAGTTGTAGCATTGAACAAAAAACTCATGGTTACTACCTGATGAATCTTTTACTTTAAAAACTTTCCCATCCCTGGTACTTACCAGTTCGGTCATTGTTACCTACCTGGTACATACATGGTAAGTATAAGAAATGTACCTGATTTATACTAGATGCCTACCACATATGAACCAGTTGTGTTGCTGGTAAGTATGAGGTACTTAACTCATAGGTACCTGGTAAATACCAGCCAGGTAAGTTTTGAGTAAATACCATGTACCTAATTTGTAATTATTAGTTATATGCTCTGAACAGGATAACAAAACACTTCACAATTTAACCTGGTCCCCGCAGGTACCCTTCAAGTACTTCCTATAGGTACACAGTAGGTACCAAGTACACAGCTACTGAATAAATGATTGAACCTTTCACCTGAAAACTGGATTTCTGCACCTAAATTTGTGTGAAAATGTAATTTCAGTACAAAGGCAGTTGTATGTATTACAAGTCATCAGAACTTTTATTTACTGATGTTAGCATTCTGACATTTTTATGCAGCTTTACTTTGCTCCAATATGGCTGTAGATCTGTTGCTGCTGCTGAGGCAAAATGATGCTGTACAGTCTGAGTAGTTATATATTTTCCTGTGATTTTCTTTTCAGACACTGATCTTCTCAGACTTAATGACAAAAATGCCGTTGAGGCCTTCATTGACTCTGCCGAAGTGGTGGTCATCGGATTCCTGGAGGTCAGACAAGTAAATTGCATGTTTTAAAAAGTGTTTCAAATAAACTGTTTTACAGCTTGTGCTAGCATCGTGAACGTCGAAACGCATACTGAAGGTTTCCAAACGCATTCAGCTCCACATAGACCTTTGTGATGTTTCAGTCAGAAATAGATGTAGAAGAATGGTATATTTCCTGCCGCCACGCCTTTGGCAGCCCCTCTGTTGTTGGGACAGACAGTACCCTGCTGTCCAGATTTCTCTGGCCAGACTCTGCACCCCAGAAGAAGATGGCAGGCTTGACCGGAAATACATACGAGTCTGAAGACTGTGGGATCGGCTCCACTGACCTTTACGTAAACAGTCTGATGCAGAGAGGAGTTTAGAGAGGAGAGAATGGACAAGAGAGGGAGAGAGAGAGAGAGAGAGAGAGAGAGAGAGAGAGAGAGAGAGAGAGAGCGAGCATGAGTATAGCACAGAGCTGGATACTGAAGGCAACAGAAGACCAAAATATTGGAGCAGTGACTCACTGAGAATGATCACACAGTGGCTTCAAAATGAAAAATCAGATTGCCAGAGTTCATAAAACAGCATCTCAAAAATAGATGTGATTCACCACTCTTTGAGGCAGCTTCAATCCCCCTTTATTTATTTATCCTTTATTTTTTATTTTCTTCAGTTGCTAGTGTTTGCTGCAACCATAGATAGTCTTGGTCAGGTTATGTAAGACTTATGTATGATTTATTTTGGAAAAGGAATTGATGGGAAAAAAAGCACACAAAGTTATAACATAGCTGTAAAGAAGCGGATTCACAGACATGAGATAAAGAATGTTTGTCATTTTTCAATTTTAAGGTTGAAAATATAAAAAAAAATTTAATTTGAAACAAAAATGATAAAAATCAGACTAGAAGGAACAATTGATGTCCACAATCTATGAAAGCTCAAGTATCATTTCCAAGTAATTTGAAGTCCACTGATCCAGCATTAGAAAGGATTTTTTAACTTCTGCACAGTGGACATCCTAGTAAATTTACACCAAAGTCAGACTGTGCAATGCTCAGAGAAACTGCAAACAACCTGTGAACCCAGATTCTACAGACAGGTTAAAGTTAGCAGGTTAAAGTTCATGACTGAACAATCAGAGAAAAGACTGAATAAATGTGGCTTGTTTGGAAGTGTTGCAGAAGGAAACCAATATACAGTACAGACCAAAAGTTTGGACACACCTTCTCATTCAAAGAGTTTTCTTTATTTTCATGACTATGAAAAT
>JARVJO010000227.1:27745425-27755472 GCA_031762555.1 Cynodonichthys magdalenae
GAATCTACAATTTTCATAGTCATGAAAATAAAGAAAACTCTTTGAATGAGAAGGTGTGTCCAAACTTTTGGTCTGTATATATATATATATATGTGTGTGTGTGTGTGTGTGTGTGTGTGTGTGTAATATGGCAGCACAGTTTAGGTTTGTAAAGTTTCTTCTGAATTAACCATTTTGGAACAATGTCCTCTTTGTAGGGATTCTGGAGTCAGTTTTATTATGTCTTGATACATAAAACTGAAAGAGTGTTGACTTTATTCTGCCCCGATTATAAATGGTAAGATGAGAAATATCTGAAACTTTCTGTATTGCAGAGTGAGGAGAGTCTTGGTTATAAAGAACTCGTGGCAGCTTCAAAACAAGTTGATTCTGTCCCTGCAGCCATTTGCTCTGTGAAGGAGGTGTGGGCCAACTACAGCATTTCTTCAGACTCCATCAGCCTTTTCAGAAAAGTACTTTGCACTATCACTACCACTCTGAGTTTTCCATACACACAATTAAGATGATGTTGATGTGAGTCCTGTGATCCAGGTAGATAACAGTCAGGAGAATCTCGTTATTTCTGAGATGAAGAAGTTAGACCCAGATGGACTTGTGAAGTTCTTCACCACAAACGAAATCCGGTACATCACAGAGTACAACCAGGTGGTGAGTTCAACTTCATTTAATTGACTTAACCAGAAAATAATCTTCAAATTATAGCAAATATTTGGTGGTACAGCATTATAATGTAAGCATCCATTTTAGGTTGCCTTTCGGCCCAGGCCTCCCTTGCAAAAAAAGATCTGTGATTTCAATGGGATTTCCCTGGTTAAATAAAGGTTAATAATAACCTGTCTGCCATCGTAACACTTTGTGACCTCACCTCTTTGTCCCCTCAGACTGCCGTGGGTCTGTTCAACTCAGAGGTGAAGTCACACCTCGTGCTCTTTGCCAACAGGGGGACTAAAGAATATACTGAGCTCAAGGAGCGACTGGGAGCTCTGGCCCCTGAGTTCACAGGAAAGGTGAAAATATTTAAGTCTCAAATCTATCTGCACAGTTTAAAAGTTAAAAAGGTTCACAAAGACATATCTGGCAAACTAATGTAAAACCAGTCTTCTGATAGTCTTCATTTATGTTCACAAATAAAATGATCTGATCTAACCTGTAATTAACTATAATTAAACCTGTGTGTTTCAGTTTTTATTCGTTCTGATCAACGGAGCTGTAAAATCCAACCTGAAGTCCATCAACTACTTTGGCCTCAAGTCAAAAGAGCTCCCTCGAGTCGGGATCTATGATGGAAATTCAGACATGAAGTGGCTTCTACCTGAGGGAGAAATTTCCACAGAGCGTGTGCGAGACTTCTGTCAGTCATTCCTACGAGGGGATTTAAAGGTGAGAAATCATCATAGAAGTACTCGGCCCTTAATCTGTGATGCTGAATAAATGGGCTGAAGTTAATGTAGATTTTTTTTGTGTGTTTTTCAGGATGTGAGGCAGGCCGGAGAAGAGCTCAAAACAGAGCTTTAGCTCTCCTGAAACACGTGAAAAAGAATTACCCTGTTCAATAAAAACAAATCAAAATAAAACTCCACTGTTGTTCATTTTCATGCTTCTAGAACAACTTCTCATTTTCTGCTGGTGTTTTCAGGTTATGTTTGTTTTTACAAGTGTGAGCCAGTCTGTGGCCCGGTCGGTTGGCCGCGGGTCAGCGGCCACAAGTCGCAGTGATGTGGCCGAGATCATTAGTCTGTCCACAAATGTTAGAGTCCAAACCACAACACACTAACCTCAGAGAGACTGACAGAAAACAGAGTGGGAAAATAGGGACAGCGAAAGTCTTTTCTCCTACGAGTCGTTCTGTATAGAAAAATGTGTCAAAAATGAGGAAGAGCTCAATAAAAACCCCAACAAAGAATGTTAAAGGATCATAGTACTCACTCAGTTAGAAACTAGGGCATCTAAATTAAAATCAATTGTATGTTTCCCTGAGAACTTCCTCGGCTCTGCAAATATGGGACAAATCGGTGAATATTGAGCAGTAAAGCCTGTAAAAGCTCTATAAAAGAACAACAGATGGACTGTAGACAGCGAGAGAGAGAAAAACTGTTTGGGCTTCTCCCAAAAATATTCAGTCAAGCAAGAAGGGAATTTCAAGGCCCAGACTGGGATCGGTATAATTAGTGGTGCTGCGCTGCCAAGCAGATACATCCGGTAGATTTGGGGAAGCCTGGCAGGTGCCCGTTTCTCAGAGACCAGATGGAAATGCGCAGTAAGCAACAGCTGCCATGCCAGTTTGTTTGTGGCTGCAAGCGAGGCCGCTGATGGAAGCGAGAGCTGAGCGAGGGGCTGATCAGGTTCGGAGGGGACAGACGTGACCGTGTGGTTTTAGAGTTAAAGCATTTAAAACAAAGTTAAAATGTCGAGTGGGTAACCTCTCCTTCTGTCTAATAGACTTTATGAGAAGGCTTTTATGTAAATAAGCATATAATAAAAAAGTGTCATAGTGTTTTAAAATATAAATCTGCTTTGGAACTGGCCGTAGCTATACCAGCTCCACAGAACCCCACTGGAAAAATTTGAAAAAAGTTTTCCTTCTAACTATTGTGTTCTGGTCCATTTCGACTGTTTTATAAAGTTTTCTCTATAAAAAAAAGTATTTCTTTTGTTTGCAACTCCTATAAACCCACAATAAAACACAGTAAAAGTATATGATGGCAGTGGTACATCTCATCTTAAAAAATATGGTGACGGGACCACGTTTACCACCCTCTTTTTTAGCAACAGTCTGTAAAGGGTGAGGAGACCAAGGGCCTCATGCATCATATTGTGATTCTCCTCACTGCATGATCAAAAATGATGTCTAGGTTTTGGAAAATGAGAAATTTAATGGAATGTGAGTCTTTGATGCTCTTAAAAAGATAGTGGGATAAAGATTGTGAAATATGTTAGACCTCTGAAAATACATCATCTGGATAGGAACATGTTCTAAATCTTGTTTAGACTTTTCTGAATTGATGGTGCCTCTCCAGATATGTAACCTGCCCATGTCAGATGCACAAATGCACCTCCATATCATCAGAGAGACAGGCTTTTGATGGTGTTTACATATGAAGTCTTCGCTGCACGATTTGTAGATGGCGTAGTGAACTGTGTTTACGTGAAGCAATTTGTGGAAGCTTTCCTGAGTCCATGTAGTGAGGTCCAAAACAGAAACAGACCCGTTTTTAATGCAGTTCTGCCTGAGAGCCCAAAGATCACGGCCGTCCAATGTTGACTTTCAACCTTTTCCTCTGATTTCTCCAGATTTCTCCAGATTCTGAAGAGATTTTGTAGGAACTGAAACAAAGAAACTGAGAAAATGCTATTTCTTTAACAGGAAAACATAAAATTAAAAACTTGTAAGGAGAGAGAGAAATTTGAGCGAGCTAAAAATGACTGTTTTCCTTTAAAACAATCTTAAAAGTATTAAAGATCGATTCACCTAAATGATTAAGATAAATTACATTTAATAACAAATAAGAAGTCAATCTAGAAGTAATTTGAGCCTGTAAATTTTCTTCTAACTAGAAGGCTCTTGTGTAAAACTTATACAACATGACTTGAAGAAACTGAAGTTAAATACATTGAAAATAAAAGTAAAAAAAAACTAAACCGGACTTTGTTTTCACCAGAGTAGATCAATGCTATGAAGCTTTTTACAGGGATATATTACTTTTTGAATCAAACTATAAAAATAGTTTGTAACATTTTGTGATTTAGTTGTGATGCCTGAGCGACATTTATTAATTAAAAAAACAGGATGTTCAGTATCTGTCAGTTTGTTGGTTCCCTGGGTCGAACAAGTCGAACAAAAATTACTTGTTGGCGAGCTCCAAAACAGAAACAAATCCACAACAGAAATACTCCAGAGACACTGTATTTCCTGCCCCTTCGAGGATGTTTGGTGCAATTGTTTCCTCCTGCTGTGTCCTCCAAATACTGAACTGCATCCACAAAAATGGACCCAGAACCAGACATTGAAATTACACAGCACACGGTCCAAAACAAATCACTGATACCAGGAATAACGCTGCGCTGCGATACATGGAGGACATGGAGGTCACTCTGCAGGCATGACAGATGAGCTGGCTGGGGGTCCTCAGACGTACTTATACATGAAGCCAAGTGCGGATGGTTTGTCGTCTCGACAAGTACATTATAACATTGCACAAACTTGACAACTCTAAACGTTATTTTTGTCAAGCTAAAACCCCAGCTGTGAACCATAACCTACAAACAAAAAGCCAAAGCCACACGTTGCATCCAGCAACATGGGGGTTGCCTAAATTTACATTTCGTATACGCTGAAATACCTCGAGCGAGGCTGTCTGATGGGCCTGCTGGTTTGCAAGCCACGGCCGCGTGCCCTGGATGTGTCCAGTACCGGGTCTGGATTTAGCCACTGACTGCGGTTCTAGTGGGAGTCTGTAAAGCTCTAATTAAGCCCCGTCTCATAACGAGCTTCACTGCTGTCCCGTGTGTCACTCGATTAGTAGGCTGTGGTGGCCTCAGGCTGTGGTTTGGGGTTTCGCGGGGGTGGGAGATCACATCCGAGGCAAAGAGTACAGCAACATAACAGCAAATGCACAAATGGCAGTCCTAATATAAGAGCTGCAGCCCCCGCCTTTTTAAATACGATGACATTTTCTAAGAATTTTAAAGAAGTGTTGTTACGCTGCCATCCAGGGTTCAATGGAATTTTTATACCACAGCGAACAGGAATGAGGTTTGTGAAGAATTTGAAGATGGTGCGAATGAATGGCGAACAAGGCAAGTTTTAAAAATGATCCGTTTGACCCCGAAGAATGATTGACAGGTTGGGAAAAAATGCACATTTTTTTTTCCCAGACATTTAAAGATGTTTTAAAACTCAATTGGACATTATATTCCTATCTGAAGCTATTTGAGCCCAACAGGGGAGGTTGATCTTTTTTTATCCCTACTGGTCACATAACGTGTTCCCTACATGCACATATGTTTACATGCTGTAGCGTGTGCTGTGTGTGCAGACACATGACAGGAATGTTTGTGGTCGTGTAGTTTTCAGACCCGATGCCAGCGACTGTGTGGGTGTTTGTGGCAGCCTTAAATGACAAGTGGAAGCGGAAGCTGTGATATTTGATTCTCCAACCAATCACAGAGGTCATGTGTGGCTCTGGTCTGACAGCAGAGCAGAGCTGCACTATATATTGACCTGCTTTTAGAGGTTAGAAACACAACAAGTCTTCGAAGGAAAGGAAGCAAAGAAGCTCAGTAAGGAAAACAGTGAGAAGCTCACAAAGAGACATCATCATGAAGACTCTGATTCTGATCTGCGTCTGCGCTCTTCTGTCAGTCTGCTGGTCCATGGGAGGTGAGGACAAACTCTGCTCATCACTTGTGAGAATAAATAATGTAAAGAATCTAAAACAAGTTTTCTTTTTTTCTGTCCTGATCAGCCGTGGAACCTGAGGTTGTCGTGGATCCTGCTGCTGACACTGCTGCTGACCCCGCAGCTGCTGCTGCATCCTCCTCTTCATCCTCTGAATCGGACTCAGCCTCATCCTCTGCCGCTGACTCCTCTTCATCAGACTCCTCGGCATCCGACTCCAACTCGAGCTCAGACTCGTCAGCCTCCGACTCAAACTCCGAGTCCTCTGAGTCATCCGAGTCCTCCGAATCTTCCGAGTCCTCCTCCGCCGAATCTTCTGAGTCTGACTCCTCTGCATCCGACTCCTCTGCATCCAACTCTGCTGCCTCCTCCTCTTCTTCTTCCTCATCTTCCTCAGAGTCAGCCAGTGCCGAAGGTATCCCCATGCTTTTCTTGAGTTTTTTTGGATAGCTCCAGTTCATATTTTATGAATGTAAAACAATAAGAAACCTTAAAAACTCAAGTCTTGTCATTTTCTCCCTTCAGCTTCTCAAGTGGTGATGAAGAGAGACGTCGCCTCTGTTCTCCTGAGGAGAAGAAGAGCTCCAGGAGGAACCCTCAGCCCTCTGCAGCTGGAAAGGTAAGATCAGCAGGAACAAATCCAACCCGTCGTTCGCTCTGATTTGACTTGATGTTTGCAACAATTACTCTGTCAGTTCCTTCTCCTCATTATGCCTCACATTTTGTTCTCCCCTCTGTTTCGCAGCCTGAGGGAGGTGTGTGAGCTGAACGATGCCTGCGATGAAATGGCCGACACTGAGGGCATAGTGGCAGCGTACACCGCCTACTACGGACCCGTTCCTTTCTAAGTGGAAGACTCTTTTATTCACATGTGGACAGTTTTTTTTAAATATACTTTAATGATATTAAGAATGCAATAAATCCCCTAAGTCTTTCTGAAAAGCTGATAAACTAAATCAGATGGGGATGAACCGTCTCCTGGTGCTAACTGGAGGTTTCTGTTGGCTGCAGACCCAGCTGTGGTCTCCTCCAGATGTTCAGAGACATGGAAACACAGACCTGTGAACAATGTAAAGCCCATCCAAGTGTAAATTATTCTTTTTTCTCCTGTAGGATTTTACAATGAATGGTGCTACAAGAGCAAATGTATTGTATGTTAATGTACTTTTTGTTTTTATATTTTGCTTTAGTTTGATTTTGCTGCCAGTGTTAGTGAGTAGTTGATGTAGAGCTGATTGTGTTTTGTGTATAGTTTGTGGGAAACACTCATCAGCTGTCTGTAATGACCACAAATTGCCTCTGGGTTTGAAAATAATAAATTATTTTGTTTTGTCAATTTGTTGTATTGTGCTTCATGAGAACTGAATGTGTTTTTGAGGACTTTTGTCTTCTTTCTACTGGCAAACTTTAACATTTTGGTTCAGAGCTTCAGGATTTAAAGATTTCTGCCCAAAGCTTTAATATTGTGACACAAGTTGTTGAACTTTATTAGCAGATACAGTTTTTGCAATAACGTTGGCACAAATTTATAAACAGAACACCCTTTAAAAAAATATAAAATTCACACAATTTGCACAATCGCACACTCAGTAAGCAGAACAACCCAAGATCTTTTGCTAAATGAAACCCTTTTGTAAAAATTATACTCTGAAAAACTGTATTTTTTGTATCAAACATGCATTGCTCATTCTGAATTCCCCTCATTTTTAAATCATATACATACTAATGTGCAAAATCTTAAAAACTTTAAGCTTTAAAATAAATTTATAGCTTATAGCTTCATCTCTAAGCCCAGCTGGATCATTTTTATCAACATCAGGTATTCATTTGCAAGGCTTTATGGGAAGTGTTTGTATATGGATGTGTGTGTGTGTGTGTACTTGTTTTTGCTACCTATTTAAGGCCATTTCTAGTATACACACCTAACTTGTCGAGACCAGTAGTCCTAACGGGGACCAAAGATTGGTCCTAATATGGTGGAACTCAATTTTTGGGTTGGAGGTTTGGTTTAGGACTAAGGTGTAAATTGAGTTGAGGTTAGTTTTAGGGTCAGGTAGGTATAGGTACCTGTGAGGTTAGCCTTAGGGTTGGTGGTCAGGGTTAGGCTGTAGAAATTGCTGGAAATAAATGGAAGTCAATGAACGGTCCTAATAAGGATAGAAATACAAACCTGTGTGTGTGAGGGGGGTCAAATCCATCTCCGCACACACATCATCACCATTAGGTGGTGTTGTTGCTCAGTCATTGTACCAAAACTACAGACTGTAGTAACAGGATTTAATTTTGTTTTACTGATAAAAACAAGTCTAACATTTGAGCAGTAAAAGAGCAGCTAGAATAAAAAAAGGTCTTTGTGTGATTTTGTTACTGGTGCTGCAAGTTCAAACAATAACAAGCTTCAGAGGACTGTGAACCTCTTTTCACTCATGATCTGAAAGTAACTAAAGAATTACAGTATGTGTTTTTAAAGTAAGGTTCAAAATATTTAATGAGATTATTATTTATCAGAATCACTAAATCACAATCACATAAACAAACACTGATACAAAATCAACACAAGTGCAAAAATTAAAGCTTTTTAACTTAGTGGCACCCGAACACATACTTCTCAAATCACAGTTATAATGTTTCAATGTATCATCTCCCATTAAACTTTATTGATAAAGAGAATATTGTGTTAGTTCATTGCATTTAATCAATTAGAAAAATCTTTTTAAATTCCAGATTGTCAGACAAACATAACAGAGAAAATATCATGGATACAGAAGAATGACAGAGTGAGAATAAAAAGAAGACTCTTTCCTCCTGTTCTTAAAATGACCAATAACAGGTTGATTAAGTTATTCACTCTTTTCTAATCAGAACTAATCACCACTGAAGTGGAATCTATATAACTAAAGTATACTCTACTATAGCAAATTGATATTTAACACATCAGAAGGATCTTGAATTTGTTTCTTAAAAATTAAAACCCTCTATATTTTGTATAAAACGTCATTCACAAAAGATTAATAGATTTTTTTATGCTTCTTCTTTATGCACGTCATATTTTAACTTTTTTTTAAACTTCAAGAAAAAAATTCCTGGAAAGAAGCTACAACACTTCATGAATTTAATTTATAATAACTTTAAAAGTCAAGAAGCACCTGAAGCACAGATTTCCTCACACATTAACCAAGGTTCAGGTCGACACATATAATGTACCAGGAGACACATCACATGGAATATGTACTCTTGTGATCATTGTGCTGTGAGGGGGTGTATTTTATCAGTGCTGGCCTATTGATTACCTACATCACAGTTTTTTGCACATTGCTCTCTGACACATGACATTAATGTAGCTGGCACAGCAGAGAGAATAAACCAGACAATTTAAACTCCAGACATTTAAAAAAAAATAAAACTTTTTCAATTGTAAGAGAAAGTGGAGGCAGAAAACATGATTTGAGAAAATATGGATGTTACACAAACTGAATGTGATAAGATAAGGGCTGTCAAACATTTAGGTACGGAATGTTTGTTTCTCTAAAATCTTTGAAGTGTTCATTATAAATGATATACTAAGAAGAACTGATAACGCGGATAAAAAGGCAATAAATACACAGTCAGCAGTATGTTCAGGAAATATCAAAAATACCAAGTCCAGTGCACGACTAATGAACGTCAGTCACATGTTTTATTGTTTTATGTTATTTTTTATTATAGAAGTTAAAATGAGACAAACGTGCAAAACAGTTTTAGATGTCCAGCCATCTAAATTCAATCTACATATTCCTTGAACACAAATTTTGTGAGATTACAAAATAATTTTACACCTTAAAACGATGTGTTGAGGATCTTTGTGTGTCACTAAGGCACTGTAAACATAAAAATAATAAAAACACATGAAATGAGAAGCTGTGTGAACACATGATAACATTGTCTTTTAAACTTTGTGCAAATCTTATTAAAGTTGTTGACAAATGTCGTGGCACCTTTTAAATACAAAGACAAAGTCAAGTTATTGGTTATAATATAGCATCACATTAACTTCAGTGCTTGGTTATTACAAAAAAAAACACCAGCTGTGGGTTTACATCTGACTTTTATTCTTTGCTGCTGTTGTGTTTTAACTTTATAGGAGAAGCCTCTGGTTGTCTCAGTGGCTGTTTGCCCATCGTAATAAAGGAAAACTTTTTCATTAATACAGAAAATTAAGTAGGTCTGGTAATATTCTATTTAAAAAGAAACCAATCCTGCATTGAAGTAAAAGCACTTTTCAAATAAATATTCCACTAACTCATCCACTATTACCAAAGAATGGAAGAGCCTCACTTTATTGCATCGGCACGTTAACAATTGACAGCTTTAAAACAAACACTGATCAGGACGTTCTCGGTTCTCCAAGAAAAGGAGACACACTTCATCTTAATCAAGATTAGGCTGTCATCTGGTTGTGCTCTTACAAGAGCAAAACTAAATATTTAGTTATCTTGTCTTTCTTTAAAACAAAAATTGACATTTAAAATTTTATTTTAGCAATTGAAAAAAAATTGTTTTTTTTTTTGTCTTTTCTAAAAAAAATATTTAGGGCCGCTTCAAATTGCATGAAAAACAAACACTTCATTATTTGTTATTTTTCTTTGTTGGACATTTTTTGCATATACAGT
>JARVJO010000227.1:27755572-27788240 GCA_031762555.1 Cynodonichthys magdalenae
AAGTCAGTACATAAATAGTTGTTGTGCCACATTCCATAATCTTTGGATGTACACAATCACACACACCCTCACACACATACATAATAAATATAAAACCTCAAAGTGGGGTCATTTTATCGATATTTTGTTCAATTTGCAGCTCATTTTCTACTTCTTTCTCTGCGATCATGGCAGGGTTATCGTACGCTGCCTTGTGTCCATTTGCTATAACTTCCACAGACTCTTGTACTTCTTGCTCTTCCTCGTTTGCAGCTTGACAGCACTTGCAGCAGCAGCAGCACTTGGCTGCGCAAACACTAACCACTTTATCCCAGGGAGCCAAGGAATGGGCCCACAGGGGGAGAAAGTCCCAGGTTCGCAGCACTGAGGGCAGGCACCGTGGTTTTCGGTTTTGTAGCACATTGATCACTATGATGATGATCAACATGGCTATCAGTGGTACTCCTACACCCACCAGTACCTGCCAACCAGCCAAGGACAGGCTGAAGACAAAGAGTGGCAAAAAAAAGAAGCAGGCAATGATGTAGACAGCAGCGAACCAGCGGTAGGTGGCCGTGATGTTCCCTAGACTTTTAGCCATCCTTATGGGGAAACGGGTGAAAGGGATGGGATACCACAGAATGATGCCAGAGATGTTGAATAGGAAGTGAACCAGAGCAATCTGAAGAAAGCAATAGAGAACTTTTATTATTTATATTTAATTACCACATTACACAACAGATAATCTAAAAAAATAAACATTTATTGGTTTATTTTTTTGCAGAGAAGGCTTAATTTAGCCACTTGTTTTTTGCAATCTCTTTTTTTCTGTCACTAGGGGGCTGCTGTAGCTTGGTGGTCATGTAACCCTGAAGTTGAAGATTCAAGCCCAGGTTGTGTCAGGAAGGGGATCTGGTGTAAAATATTTGCCAAAGGAAGGAAGGGAGTAGCCAAAAGAGGAAACAAATCTTTCTGTCACCACACAGAGCTGATGGGTTAGAAGACAGCTGAACAGGTATTTTGACAGCTTTCCTTTTTGGATCAGCTCTGGATCATACTTGAACTTTTCAACTTTGGGCAAAAGCTGAAACTGGAGGTGGTCACCCACACATTACCAGGACCTCTGAGTTTTAGGCACTGATCTTAATCTTGGCTGCTTCACACTAACCTCTGAATTACCAACTTATTGTGGTGAAAGGGTTTGAATGTCATAAGGACCATGGAAACTATGTTGTTAGGACAGTCTGCTGCTGTTAGGGTCTCCTGCAAATATTTCTGGCTTCCAGTCCAGGGGTGACAAATCACAATTCAATAACCCGAACCCTGCAGGATACATTACCTGGACTAGACATATGGGCCTCACTGTGCAGCCAGACTTGTGGGAAGAAGATGGTGAGAACCCTGTAGCCAGGACTCTACATTTGGGGTCCAGCTGCACACAACCAAAATTAAATATATGTGCTCACCCAAACCGGCCTGTGGACCCATAAATTGCAGGAAGAACCATAAAGGTGGTCTAAATCCCAGTTGTTAGAGACTTGGATCAATTACTACTGGATAAGTGATCCATAACAACAAATGTGTAATTAATGGAAAAGGTAACAATGATTCTAAGGTGATAATAAAAAAATGATTTGAAATAATGGTTAAATAACAGCCCAGTAATCATTAACTTTGCCAACTACTCATTTTGATGTTTCACATTGCTTGACATAATTGTCAGATAAAAATAAAATCATGGTTCAGTAATTATTAACTATTAAATATGATGCCTCACATAACTTGAAAGACATAAATTAAGAATCTAACAACCAGGTAATGAGAAATTAATGGATTAGTAATATTAACTACTGAATGTTTCAGTTTCTATAAGGAACAGAAAAAGTAACTGATATGATCCAGATATGGTTCTGTAATCATTAACTACTGAATGTGATACTTCACATAACTTGAGGTGTTATTAAAGTGATGCAGTGTCATTAATGTGTACTGTGTACTTTGTATCAGTACTTGAGTTTTTAAAAGCTGTAAATGATTCTCAACATCATCAGTAAAAGCAGATATTAATGTTAAATTGTTTTCCAATTTTTTCCATTACATAGAATAAGAGGGTAAGCAGCATCTACACAAGAAGAAGTAAACAGTAATTGGTAACTAATTGATTTTGTAATACACTTTTTATATACTCATTGTTATTTACTATAAAGCTTCTTTTTGGTTAAAAGTTTTAATAAATAAACTGTCATTTAAAGACACGTGGGAGACAGACATGGAATGTATCTATGAGGATACCGACTGGCAAAACGTTCTGGTCAGATCCTAAACAGTTCTCATATCTACTAAACATAGGCAAATGCAATTTAACATTTTTCACAGAGTCTATTGCACACCCTAGAGATTACATAAAATCCGTAGGAACATATCTGCCATGTGCCAAAGGTGCAAGACGGCTGAAGGCAAACTACTGCATATACTCTGGGCTTGTCCTCACCTAGAAGATTTTTGGAAGTTTGTTATTACCACTGTTTCAGATGTTATAGAGACTGATATTCATGAGACCCAAGGATCTGGCTTCTTGGAGATACTAATATGCTTAATATTACTGGACATAAGAAATATTTTGTGCCTCTAGCCAGCACTGTGGGGAAAAAAAATTTTCTTTTAAACTGAAAATCAGAAAGCCCACCATCGCAAAAACACTGGCTAAATGCGCTTTCATCATATTGCACTCCAGAGAACATTTTGTACAATGTAAGGAGAAAACCTGCGATCTTTGATAGAATTTGGAGCTCTTTCCTGTTTTCCTTTCCATCAATTAACCCTCTTACCTGAATGCATAGTTTTCCTCCAAATGTTGAATTTCCTTTTTGTTTCCTCTCTACCTATTCAGATTTAAGGTAACTCAAAGGCCTTTAATTATCGGCTGTCTAACAAAAACATATGAAGAGTTCATTTTAAAATAATAATTAAATAATCCCTGATTCTTTGTTATTCCCTTGTAATTAAATTGTAATAAATTTTGTGGGCAACTTTTTGTCTGACAGAAATAACTCCTCAAACTTCAATTTAAGAAAATCCTTTTAAAACATCAGCAACTACTGTTTTGTTTTTATCACCATGAACCTAGCCTGGTAAAATTAATCCCCTTGTCCCTCTCTTTGCTTCATACAGAGGGTCTGGAACCTTGGCTATTGAGAAATTATTTCTTGCTGTAGGCGTGAACTCTGTTGAAGTTTTAAACAATTGGATTTGATGTACCCAATTGCTAAAGTTTGCCAGTGACGTATGCAGAGCGCCAGCTCTGGAAGCTAAGCTAAGAAGCTAACCGGAAATTGCATGTGCAGTAAACAACCATCCCCTACTGGGGAGAGAGAAGTACCGAGCTGAACAAGATGGCTGTAAATGAGTGCTGCAGGCTTTGTGAGACAACTTTAGTTTAATTTAGAAGCCTTGTCATCACAAACTGGCTTCATTCACTTCCTGTGCTGCCATTGCTAAACCACAGGCAGACTAAAACGGTGCAGAAAATCAACATCGTCGTTCACAACTGCTCCTGTTCGTTAATTGGCCCGTTGAAATTCTTCCAGAGAAATCCATGTCTATGGGAGAAATCCCAGACGGAGCAGTGAAGGGAAACTAGAATTGAGCAGAACTGTGTAGGAAGGCAATGGCCAGGCTAGTATGAACCATGTTTCAAGCTTTCTTAGATTGATTCCTCACCTGTAAAGCATCAGCCAGTGTGTCTCCAGGACTTGCCATGGCTGCAAGAATAGCTGTGGTGGTGGTGCCAATATTTGAGCCCAGAGACAATGGGTACGCCCTCTCTATGCTGATGACACCAATACCTATGCAAGAAAAACAGCTCTATATTTCAGCTTTACATTTAGGCAATAAAACCATATAAAAACTTAAAAATAAGAAAGACGGATGGATGATTGTCCTCACCAACAAGTGGAGTAATGGCAGATGTGAACACCGAACTGCTCTGCACAATAAAAGTCATTCCAGCACCAACTAGGATGGCAATGTAACCTGTGACCCAGCCAAATGGAAAGGGAAAATCTGCACACACACAAACACACACGAGTGAACACACACACGAACATTCAGCTAAAAAAATTATCATAAGCAACTAATTAATAAAGCAGAATGAATCGCTGCTCACTGGTGTTGAGGATCTTCTTGATGACCCCAGCAACCTGCCCCTTCAGCATGGAGTTCAGCAACTTGACGATGAGAATTAAGCAGGAGCAGAGAACCAGCAAAGACAGACTCAGCAGGATCAGACCCACCGCCAAGTCTGACAGGTTCACGTCCACAAAAAGGTGATCGCCTACACAAACAAAGATGGAATGTAAAAATCAAAACAGTCGGTACTTAGAAAATTTTGTACAGACCATTTATTACACATCTGATTCTTACATTTCTTTATGTTATAAGTGTCAGACACGTTCTTCAAGGTGATGGTTTTGTTGCCATCGAACCAGCAGAGAACCGGAGAGGTACAGTTCTCTGGACCAGGAACCGTGACATTCTTTAATGTCTGAAACACAATGAGAGGAATTTTTATAAAACAACAGCTTAACAGTAGCAGGTTTGAGTAGCATATTTTACATGTTTTTCTACACGTCTTACTGTGTTGGTGTAGGTTTGGCACCATGTCTTGATGAGACTCTTGTTTTGGGCTTCTGAGCTTCCAGTGGCTATTTCCCTAATGACGCTCTCGTCTAGCTGAGTCAGGGAGACAAACAGAGGAACTGACCATGAGAACGATAACAACATTTTACAATGTTTCCTTATCTGTCTCTGATAAGGTTGAGAACATGGAATCAAAAAAATCCCAGAAATTAAACGCATCAAAGATCCCACGCTGATATAAATCATCCAGCAACTTTTCATGCAACTGTAAACCTTTTTTTTTTTTTTAAGTAAAGCAGTTTTTTTGTTACTGTGCTACATCCTTCATTTATATTTTATATTGAATCAGATTCCTTCAGACCTGAACTAGAACATCCTATGAAAATGGTAATAGCATTCAAACTCTGTGGTTTCTTACCTGTATGATGGCCTCAGTAAGGACGTCAGTTATGACATTTAACAGGTCTGGGGCCTCTCCACTCTCGATATGAAATGAGTCCGTGATGAGTTTGGTGAGGATGTACAAATAACCACTGGCCACCTCCAGAGGCAACAGCACCAGCACAGACAGCCAGTTAAAGAAGTCGTGCACCGTGGCCCCCGCAAAAGCCCTGGGTACAAGGTGTGAGACAGATATCTGATTTTTATAAAACATACTTCATACAATAACTAAATCCTTATATGTTCTGCAACCTTTTTAGGATAGATAAATAAAATAGCTACAGCCATAAGATTTTAAAGCCCAAACAACAATAAACAGATTCATTATAGCGGAGAAGCTCAATGACGACATCAATTTTATGCTTTGTTTAAAAGAAGAGTAACCATGACCTAAACTGAGCTACATTAATGTTTTGAAAATGGTAGGATGAAGTTGTCCATCACACCTTTAGTTATCTGCATCACCACAACTTTTAATCCAGTGAAGTCTGTTTGATTTCTATAAGCTCAGATCTATGGTGTGGCTGGTTAGTGGACAGTGGGCCACAAAACTGAATATTTCGTAAAATACATGAATATGAAAATAAAGATTTATTTGTAGTATCTTATCTTTTTTGTCCACAGAGATATACCTGAGCAGTTCGGAAAAATAAGCCAAACAGAATATACACAAATTTAAACACACCCAAGAATTATTATATTATTAAAGTTTCTTCTTTTTTATGTGTTTATTTCTGATAAAGCACCCAAAACAAAAGAGAGTGCATTAAAAAACAATATTTGCATGGACCTTAGCATCACCTGGGAAATGCCCATCTTACCAAGTCTTACAATCGTATATGCAGCCAAAAAGTATATTTGATCTTGTTTTGAGACTGATATACTCAGCAAGAGCGATGTGTTCGATTATTAATCTTTTTACCCTGGAAATGTGCATTATTTCAAGAAGTTTTACCAAGTGTAATTGTCTTATTGCACTGGCAGATTATTTCACCTAAATTGAGAAGATTTAGAGTATAATCTAGTATTTTTTTTTATTTTGTTTTTAGATGGTTATTTTTTGCAGCATATTAATTTAAGATTTTCTCAATTTAAAAAAGAAAAGAAAAAAAGGTATTTTTATGAAGGGTAAAACTTACCTGCGAAAGGTGCTGCGGTCACCAGCCTGCGTCATGGCAACAAGTGTGTTGGTCACAGAGGTGCCGATGTTGGTGCCCATGATGATGGGAACGGCCATCTGAACTGTTAGAACTGTCAGAGGACACACACAGCGCCGCTCCATCAGTCCACCAGCGTTTCATCGTTTTTATTATCCGAGTGTATTCTGTGAATTCTTTTATGTGTGGATGTTTGTGTTGGACACTCACTTCCAGAGGAGACCATGCTGACGACTATAGACGAGGACGTGGAGGAGCTTTGGACCAGCAGAGTGACCAGAACCCCAATGACCAAACCAGCCAGAGGGTTGGACAAAATCGAGCTGTCCTGAAAGATGTTACCTGCTGCTTTACCTGGACAGGGTGAAAAGAAGGGACTGTTGAATATTTTAACATTTATTATTATTTTTGACAAAGTTTGTTGTGCAGATGAGAAGCAGTGGTGCTTCAAGAAATGTTCTAATCTGGTAGCCATGTGGGGATCACTGAAAATCCTGAGTGGCAACAAAACCAAAAGCCAGAACAGATTTTCAGGAGAATAATTTGGGGTCATTGCTCCCTCTGGCCCCCTCTTGGTGACGCCCCTGGATGAGAGCAGATTGCTATAATTCCTTTTACAAATAATTGTTGAAAGATTTTCAGCTTTAAAAGACAAAATTAAGCCAGATTTCCTTCAGTGACGCTCATATTAGCTTACTTTGACCTTTTTTAAAAGCTGTTTTAATAATCAGCCTGCTGCATGTACTTTAATAACTCTATAATTTATCTACAAATGCCCCCCAGCCATAATATGTTTACCTCCAACAAGTTGAAAAGCTGAGCTGAGGATGTCGAGGGAACAGATGAACATGTAGAGGAGGCCCAGCAGCAGGATAAATTTTAAAATTGACACTAGCACTCTCAGCACCTTCCCCTTGGTATCCAGAGCTGAAACAAACAAAAACCTCAGGATCAGTTTGTGTGAAATTGTGAGCAAGTGGCAAAAAATGAAAAGATCACCTACATTTTTATACATAAATTTCCTTATGCTTACAAAAAAAACATGTTGCAGAGTTGAAATCTGTTTTCTAGTTGTGTGAGAAGCATAAAATGTTTTTTTTGTATAGATATTAGTAAGATGATTTTTATTTTCCTCATTTAGACTTAACCTTTCTTGCCCCTATTGTAAACAACAGAGAAAGCAGCTTTTCTTATCTTGACTTCAAACATCTTGTCGGTGATATTTTGGCACGAACTCAGCAGTTTGTGTGACTACGACGTGAATCATGTTGTTTATTACATTTAAATATTCTCTAAACAATTAGATCAGTAACTGATTTATTATTCTTGGAAACAAATCAAGTAATGCTGAGAGATGTGTTCAAGATTTATTACATGTACCATGTACAGCATTAAGACAAATTAAACTAGAACATTTCTGATGGGATTTTAGAGGATGCAAAGTGACTCAAAATTCCAATGTTCTAAAGAATTCATCAGTAATTTAAGACTTATGATAAATTAATTATAAACACTGTGTAAAAAGAGTAGCTAAAATGACAAAATATGTATTTTTATACTGTAAAGCTTTTAAAGAAATGTAGGGGAGTAAAAAATATTTAATTCAATTCAAATTCAAAAATACTTTATTGATCCCAAAGGGAAATTAGATCATTTATATAAATCATAGATATAATTTTATCATTAAAATGTAGAGTAAAAGTAAAAACATTTTTTAAAATTACTACTCAAGTAAAGTACAAATTCTCAAAAACTGTACTTGAGTACAATACTCAAGTAAATTTACTTTGTTACTGCCCACTTCTGTCTCTCCAATGAGTCTCCAAAAGTACTAACAAGTCGTAACACAATATTCCCAGTCCAAGCACACAATTTGATGTCTTGTTTTTATGTTTTTCCAAAAATGCATCCATAGTAAAATTGGGACAGAAACAAGAATAACAATTAAATAATCCTAAAGCTGCTTTAATACTTAAGTTTCAGACATTTAGATAGATTAGTGTGGATGTCAAGATAGATCTTTTTCATACTTTGTAGTACTAAACAAGACGTAAATGAATCAAGGTAACTACGAGTTCTCACCTGACCACGGGACCCCAGTGTCCTTCAGCTCTGGCAGGTCCCAAGGATCCTGTTCCTCTGAATCCTCCTCAACCAAGGCCATGGAGGAGTACCCAGGACTTGTCTCGACATCTAGAGAAAACAATTCAATTAACAGTTATTTACAAATTATAAATTCATTAGTTATTCATCAAATAATTTGTTTTACAAATTGTGCAAAATAAAAAGACCTTTGTGTTTCTCCTCAAATCGTTCATTCGGTTCTTCTTTACTCGTATCCTGAGAGTCAGTTGACTAAAAAAAAGGGGGAAATTACATATTGATAAACATATCAGGACAAAATCTACAGGTTCATTTATCAGCATTTTATTTTCTTTGTCTCTCAAAATATTCTCAGTTCAACCAAACAAGTCAGGACAACTAAAAAGCTACACAAACTTTGCACTAAAAGACATTATATTAAACTACATCATCATATACCAACACACACGCACACACGCACACACACACACAGTGTGCATCACATGCCAGGTTATTGATCTTGTTGTCACATGTTGTGGCTGCAGTGAAATTCCATTCACACATCACTGCCACAAAATGAACGTTAAATCAATCCTGCTGACTTGCTACTCTGAAAATCATCTTCATTCATTTGATGATTGGATATAATTCTTAAACCTTCAATAAAATAACCTGCTTTCATGCATAATTACTGTTTGCCTTTTAAGCATTCATTTTATGTGATACATAATGAGTTCCGCCCACAGCCATTCTTTTAGATAAATGATAATCTCAATGTAAGGATATGTGTTGAATGAGATTGTTTTTAAAAGACATGAGGTCTGTTTCTAAACTTTTGGGTTTAATTTGCAAAAGCTTACTTTATGTTTAAACCATCAAGCTACAATCTTACATTTATATTTTGTTTTCCGTTCTAAAGGTTGTCTTTGTGCTTACCTGCGGCAGGTGTAGTGAGTTCATCCTTCCTTGGTGCTGAGCTCACCTGAGCTTCAGGTTGACAACTGTTCCCTCCACTTCATATAAGGTGGACAGGTTGGGAGGTATCAGAGGAACGTCGGATGTGCAGCTTTCACATCACCAGGAACACCTCCGTCTTGTAGATAAGACACACCTTTCAAACTCTGATTAGCCCTACCTGCCTGTTGTGTTGCAATCTAAACTCTCATTGTTCCTGGTGATAAGTGCTGAGCTGGTGGGCTCTTCCCGCACCTCTACACCTGCTGCTGCTCAACTAAACTAACAGAGGAGCAAACTGACGTCACTGAAAGCCCAGTTGGGTAGTTTATCTTGTTTAAAACGATGTCAGTCCATGAGAAAATCTTGTCTTTTTGTTGTCCATGAACACACAATGTGATCTGTCTGTTCTTCCGCCTCAAAGTGACTGTAGCTACAGCTGGTTGAGCTTTCGATTAACTCTGGGAAAGGATGGGCAGAGAGGCTGGCTCCCCCTGGCAAAGGTTCATCCAGAGCTCATGGGGATGGTTGGGGGGAGGGAGGGGAGGGGGGGCATAATCACCATCTCAGAAGTGAGGGGGACAAGATTTTTCAAAGATCTATTAGTGATTTATCATCTCGCATTCAACCGCACCTTTCCTTAGTGGTAAAAAACACATATAACCAGTAACAACAGCACAGCAGGGGACCGACTTTCATCTTTACTAACAAAAAGTTTTAGCTGCCAAGCTCTGGTTGAGTTGACACAATTACCCTCCAACATCTACAGGGTAAGTAATCAGATCATTAAGTGCACATGAAATGTTCAGTAAAACACATTTCCTGTAAACAAATTATTACTCAGCAGTTAGCACACAAAATGGAAGTGACATGGTAGCAGGTAATCCACATAATTTAATTTAATGGCACGAACAAGGAAAGCGACACAGCAATAAACACATTTTAGTCAAATGTGATAACAAAATTATTCAACCCAAAGAAAAATGGCTTGAACTTAACTGCTGAAGTATCTGAAGTACATTTATAAAATCTTCTCAGGTGTTTACCCTTCAAAAGTATTTCTCAGACATCGCTTTGCCATCTGTTCATTTTGTTATAATAACATTGAAATATAGATAGATTATAATATAATATAATTATATTTTAGGAATGTATGTGCTGTAAAGCTTTCTGGAATTCCAAATTTACTTGAATTTTCTAACAAAATATATCTTTGGATCAATCAGTCAGTCAATCAGTTACAAAATTTCCTTCAGAACTGTGTCAAATGATTGATGATCTGAAAGCCCCTAAAACAAATTATTATTAAAAGAAATAAACATTTGAATTTTATCAGTCTGTGTGTAATGAGCAAACATAATATATTCACTATTTGAATGGAACTACTGAAATAAATAAATCAACTTTTTCATAATGTTCTAATTTTGTGACCAGCAGGTGTCAATATCATCACATCTGTTTCAGTAAACAGGCATTTCAAAATAAGAGTCTCACACAACATTACAGACTTTCGCTTTACAAGAACCTAAAATGTTTTTACCATGTGTCATGATCAAATGTTGCTTTTGATATGAATGCTACATGGAGCTTGAGTTTCCATGCTTAAAGAAGTAATGACATAGCTGCTAGTTCTCAATGTTATAGAAATTAAATTTATTAAGTAATTTGAAATTATGCTCTGTCTAATTTTGCTTTTCTCCACAAACACAATTATTTACAGTGGAACTAGAACAGTGAAGACAGCTGGGAAGTCTATATTCAAATTTTAAAGTAAAAAATATATGTCAGAATGTGTTGAGAAACAAACCTTGATAATCTGTGTATGTTTTGGTAAACTAAAACGTATTGAAAGAAAATAAAATGTTTACAAAACTTCCCAGTGTTATTTTTTAAAAACATTATTTCACTCATATATAGTACATAAAATGTATGAAAAAAATGTTAATAAATAAAAAACAATTTTTTTTTCATCTTGGTTAGTTCATATTTTACCTTTATTTATTAAAAATGTTATTTCTCTCATATACATATGTATATAGTAAAAAAAATTAATAAATTAGTTTATAATTATAAAAAGTAAAAAAAATTTAAAAGATTTTCTCATTTTGGTTGGTTCATATTTTAACTTCTCTTAAAGTTACATATAGTTCCTCCATTTTTTCAGAACAGCTGCTTGCTTGTCGTCCAACACGCCCGCTATCGGACCACCTCAGACAGAGGGCACAGATACAGGAAGTGCGGGGGACATGTCCCATGCGTACCTCATGTCCATTACGCCCATCGGTGCAGGATGTAGCCTAATTCATTCAGGCGCACCCGGAGTTTTTGAATGTGGCCATTTGCTATTTCTGGACCAACAATTTATTGATTTTCCTGATATAGTAACTCAGTGGTCAATACTTTGGAACATCAGTGACCAAGTTCCAATTTATAAATCTGCTGATGGCAGTTTAGAGTCAGTCCAGGACAAATTAATGTGCTAACTCTCCATGGAAGTTGAGATGCGATGGTCATGGGTGATTCCTCTGGTCATATTTTATTGGCACATAAACCTTCTTTTTACATAATTTTAATGTTTGGCACCAGCCCCATCTCTGCCTTCTTCTATTATGCAAAACTGAAGCCAAAACAAATCCTGTTTATAGTGACCCATTCAGACTCGTGTCATCTCTGATTGTCCCAGATACACACCAGCGCAGTGGTGATCCTACCAGGATAAAGATCAACCCTCCCTCCTTGCTCTGGTTTTGCCTCATCCTTCGCAAACACCCACAGAGCCAACCAAACACAAAACATTTTAGTTTAGCTCTCTGCTGTCAGGCCGTACATTTAAGAGGATGATAAATTCAGAATTAAAATTAAACTCATAGCTATATTCAGGTTTTTCAGTCGATATTAGACATATGCAAACACTGTTTTTATTTAAATGTAAGTTTATAGAAATGGATGCGACAACTGTAGTGCTTACTTTTGGATTATAAGTGCAACAGCATCACCAAGGCTTTATGCAATGCTACTGCGCATAATTATTCTGGACAAACTTTTAAGTCTTTGGTGTTTGTTGGTTTTATTCCTGTCTTAAAGACGACTAAATTTTGAGTACAGCAGCAAATCAAAACAGTGAGAATGCATTGAAATTTTACTTAAATTGGTTGCATGTGATATCCACAGCTAAGAAACCATATTTTAACACAATCCAGAAATGTCTTGTCTGAACTCATTTAAAATGGACTGAGATAAAGTGGAAATTTATTCTATAGTCATAAATTTCATTTGGAAGCCAAAAATGCTACATCCTCCATACTTATGAAGATAGGGACCTTCCAGTTTTTTATTTAATTGTATTGTTTGTTTGTTTGTTTTATCAATGGACAATTAAAAAGCAAAGTCTGCCTCTCTGACGATATAGGGGTGCCTCCTGCATGGGCAGCTTACCCATCTGGAACAGCACCCTCAACAGCATATGTTCCCATACAGACAACTTTTTAGTTTGATGGTTTGTTTGTTTGTTCGGTGAAGGCCTTGAATATTTCAGCAAGACATTGCAACCCATTTTCAACAACTGGACAGCAAATAAAGCCACTTCTGTGCAGACATGATTTACCAGTAATTTGTAATGTGACTGTAATAATGGTCTGTGACCTCTAGAGGGAACTAAGTGGCAATTGACGCCTTCAAATGCGATTTTTAGGTTTCAAAATAAAGGACGACAATTTGACAAAATTAACAGATAAAACTGAGCTGGGTATTTTTTCTGCATCCAGTTAATCTTCATATGTCTCTCCTTTTATAAACCAATGATGGCAAGAGCATTTTAATATTGTAGCGTTAGGTAAATTAGGATTTTATTTCACTTCCGGGTTACATCAGCTGCGCAGGAGCCATGACTTTGTCCCAAACAATAAACAAGCCAGCTGAATAACATAAACGTTATTAATGTGCACGATTTTAAATATTTAGTCAAGTGCAAACCTTGCATCAACATGTCTACCCCCGGGAGTTTTACGGAGGAGCGACAGCGCAAATCTCCGAAGGTAAACAAACAAACAAGCCTTAGAGGTGCTAACATGCTAATGCTAGCTGGCACTGACTTTGGATGAAGAGCAGACAAGACTTATCAGGCAGGCGTAACTTTAATATTTTAATCTCGTCCGTTTGTGGAGGAAACTGTCTGTAAGAATTAAGTATCTGTTGCAGATTAACAAAAAATATCACCTAACGTTGTTGTGTTTGTTTTTGATTATTTTAAATCATTTTTATTTACTCTTAAAATTATTTTAAACAAATATATAATGTTATAAATTTGCATCATATTTATTCGTGGCCGCTTGTTAAATTATGATTAATCTCTACACTAAATACTAATGCATATAACTGATTAAACACCAGAAGTTGTAAAATACTAAATGTACTGTTTGTGTAGTGCAATACAGCATGCCACAATCAACTACTAAGACTCCTACAAACATTAACAAAAATGATAATCTTCTTGACAAAATGTAATAATATATGAAAGCACCATGGGGGAGAAAAGACACTGTTGTATTTGCAAAATGTTTCACTGGTGTGTCAAATAAAGTGGAAGGTGAGTTATTGTTTAGAAAAGACAAAGAAAAGTGTTTTTCTGGATATTCAGCTATTCTTTATCCCTTTTTACTGAAAACTGTAACAAAGACCAAACTAAAAAATATATCTTAATGATAGTATTTTACACAAACTATAAACAGAAAATAATTTTATCATGACTTTATTGTAGTTTTTTCTAAGATAGACAGACTATTTTAGATGATTCAGAATTAAATGACCCCCTGTGTGATGTCTGCAGGATGTGCTGGGTGCAGGCTACATCCCCACAGATGAGGAGATGAGGGTGCTGAAGGAGTGCAACATGGAGAGCTTTTATTATAGAGGTGAGTTCTTGCGTGGATATCAACCCAACAGATTTTAATTTCCTTGTCGCTTGAATTTTTAAACTTTTTTTTTCCCCCTTCACAGCTATTCCCCTCTCCATCATCAGCATGGTTATCACTCAGAACTTAGTTTCAAGAGGTAGTATGCAGACTTTACACATCCTGTTTGTGATTTGGTCATTTATTGAGCTTTAAACTGGTTTGTTGAATTTTGTAGGGATTTTGTCTGCATCACCGAGGTTTGGATCTCTACCTAAAGTGGCCTGTAAGTTCATGGTTCAACAAAAAATCTTTATAAAATCTACATTAGGATTTTTGGAGTTTTTTGAAGGCAGAAGTTTTCGTAGAAGTGTTCTGTGGTTCATTTAAGACAATGCATTTTTTTCTAGCTCACATTAGCAGCAAAACTGTGCTTATTATATGCTTATTTAAAAAAAATGTTATCTAAAGGAGCTAAAATGTTTGAGCAGCTCTTATACTAATGAACCTTTTTAATTTAAAATGCAGAAATAAACATTTGTTTACCTATTGGATGTTAAAAAAAACAAAAAAAAACATGGGGTTATGTTTTATCTCACAGTTGCAGCCGCCTGTGGCTACTTCGGAGGGAAATTGTCCTACATGAAAAAGTGCCAGGATAAGTTCAAAAACCTACCAAACTCTCCTATGGGAGACCTCATGAGACAGAGGACAGGAATGTCTCAGTATAGGTGAGTGGGACACGCCCACTATTTGTTCTCATCAAAGGGATATTTTGCCCATTTTAAAGTTGTTTTACATAAAAAATATGCACAATTAATAATTGGCTCATTTTAGTTTTTATTGAAATTAAATGTATTTTTCTAAACTGAGTTGTTCAAAGATCTGTTTACAACAGATATTGTTCCTTACTGCTGAACACTTTTAAATGACCAAAATATTCAATTAAATACCAGCCTGTTGCATCATGTTAACAGTGTTTTCTGTCAGCAACAGACTCTGAAGCTTTTTGTTGTTGCTTGTTTTGGCATTATTTCTTAGTTTCAGCGCTCCATCGGAGCCGAGTGACCCAAACGTCCCTTCATATGACACCACCATGTTCCAACCGGAAGACACACAAAGCAGCATGCCCAGCTTCACTAATGATGATGGACAAATGAGGATGCCAGATGATTTTAGCTCTCCAGGTACCTGAAACACACACACACACACAAAATAATGGCCATAACTTCATTTGTGAAGCAAAAATGTTGCAGATGGCCAAAAATCCTGCAGAAACTGTTTCAGTATTGATTAGGAATTCAAGCAAAACATGTTTTGATTTTGTCCAGTAGTTATTTAAGTTTTCCTGCTAGTCAGACATTTGTATAAATATTTGTTAGTCTAATTCAGGGGTGTCCAATCCTGGTCCTCGAGGGCCGCAGCCCTGCATGTTTTACTTGTTTCTCTGTTCCAACACACCTAATATGAATGAATAGATGATTATCAGGCTTCTGCAGTATGGAGAACCGAAACTGACATAAATAGAAATAAAAGCAGAATTAAATGAACCACTAAATAAATACACTTAAAATGCACCAATTAAATTAAAAAGGAGAAATTTATCTCATGTTTTATAATTTAATTGACCTTCATATTTATTTTTCCAGCGTAGTTCCAATAAGTTATATATTTTAACACATAATTTAAATTTTACTGTTTGTTTAATATATATTTTATATAGTTTTTCCTTTTACTTGTACATGCATTTTTGTCTCTTAAATGCTTAAATGTAATTTTATACATTTTTTCCAACAAGTCTTTTTATTTCTATGTGTTGCTTGTGCTGCCTCAGTTTAGCTTAAAGTTTGGTTCAAAATAAAGGCACAAGTAATGTTTTCCTCTTTGTCTTTATTTTAAACTAAACTTTAAGCTAAACTGAGGCAACAGAAATAAAAAGACTTGTTGAAAAAAAAATATGAAAAATAATTACATTTAAGAGACAAAAATGCATGTACAAGTAAAATGAAAAACAGTTTATATTTAAAAAAACAGTAACATTTAAATTATGTGTTAAAATATAAAGATTAATTTATCTGAACTAACCTGAAAAAATAAATATGAAAGTCAATTAAAATATAAAACGGGAGATAGAGTTCTCCTTTTTTAATTTAATTGGTGCATTTTAAGTGTATTTATTTAGTGGTTCATTTAATTCTGCTTTTATTTCTATTTATGTCAGTTTTGGTTCTCCATACTGCAGAAGCCTGATAATCATCTATTCATTCATATCAGGTGTGTTGGAGCAGAGAAACAAGTAAAACATGCAGGGCTGCGGCCCTCGAGGACCAGGATTGGAGACCCCTGGAATTGATCAACATGGAGGAGGATGCACATGTTCTGGCAGTAAAACTGAGCTCACCCATGACCATAGTTTCCACTTTATAGTTTTTTCAAAATAAACTTCAGATCAAATATATATTTCTTTGTGTTCCTGGTATTTTCAGTTCAGTCATATGAGGAAGAGGAGGAGGAACCTAAGAAGAAGTCTATCCTCTATGAAAACCTTAGACTCAAAAACAGGGAGAACTACGAGGTGATGCTCAATCAGAAAGCTGACACAATGATTAAAGCGTCCTCAGAGAAGGAGCCAGAAAGACTAAAGAGAGAGGGTACGCTGCTGCTGCTGCAGAGATATTAACACAAGATGGCTGCTGGGAAAGGAGGTTATTTAGCTGAAGAATTAATGTTTTTTCCATCTTGCATTTCAGTGAAGAAGAATATCTATGGAGATACTTGGGAAGAATGAGCCCTTTATTTATGAATGAAGGCCAGGATCTGTGCTGTGGCGCCAGCGATACTGCAGGACACGGGGGTCTCGGTCACCACTGTTTATGTTCTTGTATAAGTTTGGGATCAGTATGACAGTGAAAGTGTGAATAAAATTGACTGGTTGTTTCATAGAGTTATCTTCCAAGTAAAAATGATATTTATTTGTAAAATTTAAAGTTACAAAAAGACACCAATTACATTTTTACATACAAACTATAAAAGCAGAAAAAAACCACTTCATTCATAGTCCTTAAATGAAATGCTGTAAAACTCAACAGAAGAAATAAAATATATAAAAACAGTATTAAGTTCATCAAGCTTTCAAACAAATGAAAGATTTAGCATTCCTTAGCGCACAGGTGTCGAACTCTAGGTCCTTGGGGTCACTATCCAGCATGTTTTCTAGTTTCCTGGCTCCAACACACCTGATTTGCATGAATGGATGATTAACAGGCTTCTACAGAATTTAAAGAGGAAACTGAATCCCTGAAACAGGTATGTTGGAGCAGAAAAACAAGGAAAACTTCCAGGATATCTGCCCTCGACGATCTGAGTTTGACACCCCTGCCTTAGAGAAAAATGTAAATGTATCACCTCACCTGCCACCTTTTGTGACAAATTTAAATTTAATATGGCTGCTGAAGCCATATCCCACAAAATGAGTAACACTCATTAGTGTGGATGGGAATTCACAGGTAAACACACACAAACTTTACAATTGTATCTGTATTTTGAGGAAGTTCTAACCATTTGTGTGTAAAGATAAATGAGTTGTAGCAACCATCTTGATTTAGGTTGACTTCAAATGTTAATCACTTGAACATCCATTACATTCATCCAGTGGTTCATGAGATTCTTTATTTTGCTAATGATAAAGACAAATTAAACAAATGCACACACAAGCAATTTTGACCACAACTACTGTTTTTGACCATGGCTGTGGTTGCAGCTGTGTGGGAAACTCTGACCTGGGGAGTGTCCATGATTGTGTCCAACAATATGAGCGTGTCCATGAAGATTGGGAGGTGGTGCAGAACTAGGAAAAGAACCGGTTAAATGTGGCCAGCCTTCATAGGTTGCCCTTGTGGTGTTTGAGTTGAAACTGGATAAAGGGGCATAGGCTTGGACCGGGTAAGACCCAGGAGTGGGATTGATTTGTGGCAGCAGGGTCTTCCTCCGCTCCTCTGTGGATGCAGGAATGAACGCCCCTCCGCTGATGCTCTTCAACAACCTGAACGGCACCATCTTCTCCAGAACTGCAGCCCTGGCCTCAGACATGTCCATAAGTGAGAACCATCCTTTTCCATACACCCAACCAATCAGGATGGCGATGACGTTACAGAGCAGCACATTACGAGGAATCAGAGCAGTGCAGATCATGAGGAGGACCCAAGGGAGGGCCACGGAAGGAAAACTGACTCCACAGAGATAACCTTTGGTCATTTTTGTGTGCATGGTGGTCAGAGCCACACAGGCCAAAGTCACTGGGAGCAGACCTTCAGCGTGGGTCTGCATGTCTTCATCCTGCAGGAAATCCAGGAAGCTGTAAAAGAGGCCGGTTGTGGAGGAAAGGAGGAGGAATAGGTACAGGAAGCGAACAGTGCCCACACTTTTCTCCTTGCTGCCACACAACAACAGCAGAGCTGTAATGTTCAGGAGAAGCTGAGCAACAGTTTGGTGGTAGAAGGGATACAGGAGAAGGCTGTGGACCCGTCCACTCTGAAAGACACTTGACCCAATGCTGAGGATCCCCTGAGTCAAGTTCAAATATGTCTTCATGCAAAACAAAACCCATGACAATAAAGCCACTGTAACAATCCCGCTTGTGGGAATCGGACATACATCCTTCAAAATTTTTACAAATATCTTGAAGTTTTCAGTTAGCGCCATCCTCAAAAACACGAGGGTTTACGATCCTAAACAGACCGCCTGCTCACTTCCGGAACAGGAAGTATATATTTTTCAGACCTTTGATAAAAGTTGCTTTTGATTAATCAATTAACAGTTTACAGCCGGTTTTGTCGTCATTGAAAAGAGATGCTTCCCTGCTTTCAGTTGTTCCTCCTAGCAGACCTGGGCTAGTTCTGCAGATTTTTTATTTTTTTAAATGACGTACGTCGGCAAGTACGTCCGTCTTCTTCCGGTGTCGAACGGTAACTGCGGCGGATGTTGATGTTTTGTTCCGTAGCTTGGTCAGCGATCTGAACTACTTCTTGATCTTTTTGGGCCAATCCTCTCCGCTTCGGACGCTTTTCCCTGTCAAGTTTTTCATCGAAGCGTCTCTCCCGGTGTCCGTACCGGGAAGAGACACACACCGACTCGTCGTGAGATGATGGAGGACTTTGACGAGATCTACGAAGAGGAGGAAGAAGAAGACGAGGACAGGGCCGCGGAAGAACAGCTCCTCAAGTACGCACCGGACCCGGTGGTGGTGCGAGGCTCCGGCCACGTCACTGTGTAAGCAACCGGCGGGGCTCACGGGGGTCTGTGACCGATGAAGGAGTCTCATCATGCAGCCGGTCTCTGTGGACAACTACCCGGCGCCGGTGAACAATTAGCCGAGTTCGCTAGCTCAGCTGCTAACTAAAAAGTAGGCTAAATTAGTGAGCAACGAAGGCGGCTGTTGATTTTTTCTTTTTTTTTTCCCCAAACATGACAAATACTTTTTGTGAACCTACAACTTATTGAGTTATTTTAGCCAACAAGTCAGCTTAATGTGTTGTTTATACTGATGACATGCTGGTGTAGGTTAACCGTCATTCAGAACATGGGGGTAAATAAAAAAAAAACTGTTCTAGCTGTAGACGATTGATGCATTTTTAATTATTAATAAGAAAAATAAACATCTAAAGGCTGCTGGGTAGTAATAGTTTTTTTTGTTTTGTTTTTGCTTCCCTTACAGGTTTGGACTCAGTAACAAATTTGAGTCAGAATTTCCTTCGGCACTTACAGGAAAGGTGAGTGTGTTTGTGTTAATCATTAAAGTATTTATGGCAAGGTTACATTCTTGCATTTGATCGAATGCAAAATCAACTTTTTTTTTTTCAAGGCTGTGTTGACATGTTTGCCAGTATTCACTCCCTTCCTCAAAACAGTGTGGTCACAATGTAGCAGATTAAGTAGGAAACAAGGACATCTTAGTGTGTTAGTATTTTGAACACTGCATGAGTATTCACAGTCTGGTGTCATTCTGGGTGTGAGAGAGTGTGAATGGTTGTTTGTCTCTGTCGTTGTGATGGTCTTGGAACCTGTCCTCTCATACAGTGACTGCTGGAGACACAGCAACCCGGAAAGGAAGAAGCAAGTAAAGACAATTGATGATGATAGACGGGAATACATCTTTGTTTAGATATTTATTAGGTATCATCATGTGTTTGCGGTCATTTAAAACAGTTCTAGTTGAAATAAGTTAAAGATTATGTCCCTGTTTCTCATGTTGGTTTCTCTTTATCCTCAGCAGACCGCACAGATAACACACCAACATACTGTATTTACCGTACCTCCTGCTCTTTGTCTTGGTTTTGCCATAAAACTATCCTTTAATTTCTGTCCTTCCCCACTGAAGGCAGCTTTAGCAAATAATCTTAGCTTGTTTCTTTTTCTTCCCTCGTGGTCAAATGTTCAGTACTGTTGGATTTAATACGACTTAACCCTTGTGGCACAACCTCTTAAGTGTTTAACATTTTTTCGCTTCTTGAAAAAGATCAAATTTTCAGTCAGAAGGATTCCACAGATTCTTTTCTTTCATAAACTCATTTTTAAGCTGCAATACATTTTTAATCAAATCAGATTAGTGTCTCTATTCATTATGAGGTGGGGGGGAGTTTAGGCTGTGAGATGGAAATGGAGAGTTACGAGTAATTTTGTCACTCGCGTGTGTTCATTTCTCAGTCATCTTTGTAAAATTTCCCATTAACAACGGAATGAATTGTAAAGAAACTCACAAAGTAATCACTGGTTAACTTTAGTGACCGTTCAGTTCAAGATGGCTACGAAAGCTAATCGACCGTTTACAAATACTAAGCTAAAGTCTGGTGTGGTAGTAGCTGAGAGTTATACTCTGATCGCTAAGAGATCCTACAATATATAGAGGTCATGCATAAGGGAGCTTTACAATCTTTAAATGCCTACAGCTCTGTCATATCTCTTTAAACAAAGATGATCTTATTTCTAAACTTGAGTATTAATTACAGATTTATTTTTCTGTACTAGTTAATTTTTTAAAAATGTAACAAGAATGTTTTCTGTGAAAGTGTACTCACTGTTTTATATCTGTGGGCTTCCATCAGGTGGCGCCGGAGGAATTCAAAGCCAGTATAAACCGTGTAAACGGCTGTCTGAGGAAGACCCTCCCTGTGAACGTGAGGTGGCTCCTGTGTGGCTGCCTCTGCTGCTGCTGCACTCTGGGCTTCAGCCTGTGGCCCGTCATCTGTCTCAGTAAGAGGGTGAGTCTTATTGAACTTCTGTGGATCTCAAGTCTGAAGTTATGTTGAGTTTGCAGCAATGTAACTGTATGTCACGTTACACCTTAATGTCGGATGGTTTGTATGACATCAGATCTGGTCTCATGTGTCTTCCAGACTAGAAGATCGATGGAGAAACTTTTGGAGTGGGAAAACAACAGACTTTACCACAAGGTGTGTTGTTATTGTGTAAATGGGCGTACAGTGTTTGATATCAGGTCTTTGCAAAATGTTACAAAATCTCTGATCGCTGTCTTTCTGTTTACAGTTGTGTTTGCATTGGAAACTTAGTAAAAGGAAGTGTGAAACCAACAACATGATGGAATATGTGAGTATATTTGTGGGTGTCATTATTACCTGACTCTGCTCATTGTTGTGTTCAGTTGCACAAAATGATCAAATAAAACATGAACAATGGCAGCAGTGTGAGTAGAAACGATGTGGAAAAGTAATTACTGCCTTTTAAAACAATGTTGGGTTATGTAGCTTTAGTGACTTCATCTCTAAAAGCCTGTTTGTTTGACCCTCTGCAGGTAATCCTAATAGAGTTCCTACCTAAAATCCCCATCTTCAAACCAGATTAGTCGGACCACCGACGGGCCAGAACACCCACCGCTGCCCAGCTCCGTCTCTAAACTGCAAAGACTGTAATGCTCCTGAGCAATTTCTCCCCCTGAAAAGCTCCAGCATTTGTTTACATTTGTTCTCCGTCTTTTAACCCTCAAATGTACCTTCCCTACGCCTTTGTTTACAAATCCTTTTTTGTTTTGTTGGTTCGTTTTTTGCGGGGTGCAGGGGAGATTTGCCGTTGAACTACTGAGCTGCTGCTAACTAGCATCAGCCTGTGGAGCGATGTGGATTTTTAAACTCGCAGCTGGAGACTGAACACTCAATTTGAGTTCTATGACGGATAAAAACTGGACGTTTTGTCACCTTTATGGTTACTAACTTAAGCACACAGCTCAGTCAGACCACCATAAAACACTTTATTGTCTCACACCTGCAAATAAAGCTGTTGGAGGTCATGGAGCCAAGACGAGGTGGAACATCAGTGCTGTGGTGGACAAACTAGACTCACATGTTCAGGAAACAACTATCAGATGTCTTCTTGCCCTGCACACCAGCAGTGACAATCACACACGGACTGCACTGTTCACAGTGTGAGTGGGTCTCGGTCATACACAGCTTACAAGAAACTGTTCGAGTTCCGTTGGGTTTAGAAGTCAGAGACGATGAAGAGCCTTTCTTTTTCTTTCCTTTTTTTTGGGGCTCAGGATTTGTTTAACATGTTAGTGAAAACAGTTCATTTTTGCAAAATGTGTGCGAGTGACGAAACGAGCAAAAAATAAAAAGAAATGCATAAAAATCGGACATGAAACTTTAAAACAGTTTTTTTTTTGCATAGCTGTTATTTGTGAGCATATACTATTGATCTTTTTTGTTGCAAACCTTTTATTTCTTCATTTTTTGTGGTCATGTGTTAACACTGAAAGCACAGTATTGCGATGTCCTTCACTCCTTCACATGGCCCACTTCACATAACTGCTAATCTTATTTGTTTGTGTTTAAGTGGAGCATAAAGATGCGCGTCAAAGTTCGGCTGCTTTTTCTTTTTTCTTTACGTTTGGGTTTACAGCAAAGGTTATGTTGTCTCTTTCTGTTGGAGTTACGTTTGAGTACCGCTCCCTAATCAGAGGCATGGTAGAAATATTCTTATACTTTGAAAAAAATCATTATTAATGTGGAACAAGGTTTCCCTTTGAATCAACAGAACTGTAGGAAAACTCATTTAAGTTTGACATGTTTAGCCAACTGTTCTACTTCCTTTTAAAGGCGGGTTCATGTTCCTAAATAAATGTAACGTTTGCTAAAAAGGAAAAGTGAGGTTGACAAAGACGCTTTTAAGTCTGCCTTTATCTTTTTTTAATTTGCTTTGTCTTCATGTCAGTGTTTAAGCATCCAGATATGTTAACTGAGATTGTAGAATTTATCCTTTGAACAGGTGATTGTGTGACTGGCACTCAGGGGAGATTTAACTACAAAATGTAGCATTAAAAATGTATATCTTCTTGTCAGGTATGTTCCAAAGTCATACCAGGGTTATACCGTTTAGAACAAAGCCCACATATTACTGTACTTGAATAACTATAGTTATACATTTGGAGTTTCTTTTAAAATGTAAAAAAAAATAATAATTTAAAGAACTCTAACCTCATTGTTTGTGATTTTTTTTTTCTGTTCAGATTGCTATGGAAGCATATACACACATTATGAACCCACACAAACAAGTAGGGTTAGTTTGATAAAAGCAAAACTTCAGTTGGTTTAATGTAAATCGGCTCATCTGTCACTTTTACTCTTTCTAATTTCTGTCAATCAAAGCAGGGGACTTTTTTTTAAATGGTGTGTGTGCAAGATACAAACATAATTCATATATCTGACAGGCTGATTTCTGCACAGAAAATGAGTCTTTTTATACACTAAGCACAAAAAGTAAGGAAATTAGTGTTTGGTAGATTAGTTGTTTTTGTTGTAACAATGCTTCTTGACAATAAATCTTATAGCGGGCACCTGGGGGTACCAGAAACAAATTTTGGTACATTTTATATGTGTGCAACCCACAAACTCAGCTCTACTGCTCATTCCACAAATGTCTGTTTCTTACACAGGTGGCACCATTTAAAAGGGAAATTAAAAGTCTTTCCAACAGTATAAGATTTATTGCCAAGAAGCATTGTTACAACAAAGAAACAATCCACTGAATAGAAATTCCCTTAATTTTTATGCTAAGTCTATATAATCTTGGCTGTGCTGTGGACCCTGCCTCTCACACAGTGACCCCGCAACACTGCATGGGAAAGCAGGTAAAAAATTAATGTGTGTGTGTGAGGGAGAGCTATATTCAGATGTATACAGTTATAAATGCCAATACACAAAGTGATGGGCAGCCTTTTGTAACGTGCTACAATTTTAAAGACCAGTTTCTTCCTTCATATAAACTTTTTTTTACTGTTTGTCTTCAGGATGGTAATTATTATTTTTGATGTTATTTCTCTGACAGTGCTGTGTTTTGGTTGACAGGAGGACCTGACGCTTTCCGTAAAGGCCCTTCAGATTTTGTGCATGAACCTTTAAAAATAGGTTACTGGATTTCACAAAAAATAAATATTTTTTTTTGATCAGGTCACTTTGACTGAACCTTGTGTTGCTGATCAGAAAAGCACAGATAAAGCAGCTTAAATTGATTTTATTCTCAAACATAAACTTGAACCAAAACATTTCCAGGAATGAGTTACGCAAATATTTCCCAGAAGATGATCTATTAAACTAATTGTGGTCAAAGTTCTGAAACAGATTGATTTTTATTGTACTTGAAATGCCCGTAACAATTTTTGTTTACAGTTTAGTTTGTCTTTATTTTATGTCTGTTTGGAGACAACCAACTGCAGTTTTGTGTGCAGACTTATAACACGTGTGTGTGTGTGTGTGTGTGTGTGTGTGTGTGTGTTTGCTTCTATTTAGAATAGTGATTTATGGGAGATCCCAGCTTTTGTTTGGTGTACATATTTCTCTCAACCATTTGGATCAGTAGAACTTAAAAAATGTTTTTGAACAATTTATAATAAAAAAGTAAAACCAAAAACAAATAAAAAACAATTGGACTAAAATGAACAGAATAAAATATGATGCAAATGTCCAGATATAAGGACAGGACAGTTTGAGGTTAATTAACACAATGCATTTCCTGATTCTTTCCCTGCAAACTGTAACTCTGAAAGATTTCCTCTAACCCACCATATAACACTGGCATGAAAGGCGATGGGCGATAAGCATTCTTTCTGGTAAAATATTGTAATATTTACCTTTTATCTTTTTTTCAGTATTGAGAGCTGTAAAACAGCATTTTACTCTGTTCAGTCCTTTATGTTTTCTTTTACAGTTTATTGCTGATCTAATTTATTTTTGCTGAGTTCTTGTGGCTTTTTTATGTTTTATCTGCTGTATAAGAAGGTATTTTTAATAAAGTCGGAATGGTTGATTATGCAGATACAACTTTTGGACTCCCTAATTGTGTACTTTTTGTCTTGCAAACTCTTTGCACCACATTCAGGTTCAAAGGTGGAAATACTTATGAAACACTCATTTATGAAGTTCAAAATCCCCTCATTGATCAGGTCTAACTCTTCAAATGAATGTTTTCCACATTAACTGGGGAGTCTAAATAATTTAGGTCAGAAATAACATGAAACAAACAGAAGACAATAAAAGGTCATTTGTGTTCTGTCTTTATTTTAGTGATTAACAGGCTTCTACATTTGCCATTTAAAGATGCTGCCATAACATTTCTGATCATGCTAATTTTGGCTTGTTTTATCTGAGGAGCCAAAAAACTCAGATAAAACGTCAACCATTGTCTGAATTCCTTTCTCACTATTTAAAAGCTTGTCCATAAAATTTAGGTTTTCAGAGTTCATGGTACTGCTGAGATCAATATGCTTGGTTTGCTGGGAGACAGATGGATCTGTGCAAAAACCTGAAAGGTAGAAAATTCAGAGTTATTTATTTTTTTATTTTAGAAAAAAATATAATTAAAACCAATAAAAAACCAAAATAGTATTAACCATAGTTTCTAAAATTTGAGAGAGAAATAATCTGGTTCAGATTTAAGCAGAAATTAGCTCCAGTTGGTAATTTTAGAATTTTTGTCTTTTGTTCATGTTTTGTGTACAATTAAAATTTTCTTACTTGTTTCTTCTTCTCCTTTGGCTGTTCTCTCACTCTTTCCTCTGTCATAATTCCAACTACCTCTCTGTTCTCTCTAACGGCATCTATCTCCTCTGTTGTTGTCCTGGCAGGCTACATTTCCAACATCCTTCTACCAACATGTCCAGTACCTCTAGCTATCTCACATTGGTTCAACCTGTGCTGTACCTCAGATTATCTCATTCCTAATCTTATCCATCCTTGTCACTCCCAAAGAAGAACCTTAACATGTTCAGCTCTGCCACCTGTTCTGTGCCATTGTCTCCAAACCATACATACTCTCTTGTAAACATTTCATTTTACCTTTCAACTTTTCTTCATCCACTCTTTACCACACACCCTGTTTTCCTGGACAGTCAATCCTAAACACACTCTTCTCCTTGTAGCCTTGCTGTTCCACCTGCCTGCCTTTTATTCAGTCACAGGCGCTCCGTCTTTCTACAGCTGAATTCCTCTTCTTAAAAGTGCGTACCGTCACCTCTCCAAGTTCTCTTCCACCTGCTCCCTGTTCTCACCACAGATCACATCATCTGCAAACAACATAGTTCACAGGGATTCCTGCCTGACCTCATCTGTTTGTCTGTACATCACCAGCGCAAACAAGGGGCTAAGAGGGAATCCTTGATGCAGTCCCACCTCCACCAGCTGTCTGTCACTCCTACAGCACATCTCACCACTATCCTGCTGTGCTCATATTTTTTTTAATCAGACATTTATTATTGTTCTATAATTTGCTTTGTTTTCTGTTAAGACCACCAGTGAGCGTTTGCGCCATTTGTGGACCTGATGTCCAAGTATAAACATGATCTGCATTTTTTTATTGTTGAAATTACAAACACAGAATGATCATACCATAATCAATTTAATATTAGGAGAAAATGTCAGTTATGTAGATAACTTGAGAAGTTACACCCCAGGAGAAACAAAAAGGATTCTGTACCGTTCTCTGAGTCCAGGATGGTCGCTGATGGTAAGTTCAGACACTCCACCTGCTTTGCAAACTCTTCCAGCTCAGCAGCAGAAACCTTGGTTCTCTTACCTGAGAGACAAGACAGGTGTAAACAACAGACTTCCATGGGCTCAACTCCGCCCTACTCAAGTCAGTTTAGGGGATAATGAGCTCTTTGTGACTTTATTTCAACAAATAACATTGCAGAGATTTTGGGCGACCACGCTATGACAATACAATCACATTGAGGCAGAACTCGAGCTATATTAAAAACCACTGAGACAGAGTAGACCAGAGTAGATTAATAGAGTTTGTCTGAATTCAACAAGTCTCACTCAGAAGCTGCAGAGCCCTGTATGAGCTTCTTCCAATGGTGTAGTTTGAGGACACAACTATACAGTCGGGACAGATGGTGTTCAACAGGAAACCAGTGGAGGGGAAGGGGTGCTCTGAGAATACAAAGAAATATTCAAAAACATGCTTTTCCACTGTTGAACACAATTCAAATTTTTCCTCTACTCACCCATAACAAGACGGTTGTTTTCCACAGTCATGCTATAAGCCAGACTGAAGCAAATGCCGAACCTTTAAAAGGGAAAAGGTCTAATTCAGTTCATTTATTTTTTAGCGTCAGTGCAAACTCAAAACAAAACTTGATCTCTAAAATGCACTATTTGGACTAAAACTAAGAAAAAGTTTATGTTTGAATTTACGATTTCTGAATCTGAAAACCGTTGAGGAGATTGCTCTGCTCAGCAAGGGTCACATTCCACACGGCGGAGTCCACAAACATTTTGGTCAACAATTTGGCCCCGGGTACATCTGTGCTCTCTCCGATGTAGGTCCATATTCCAACCAGCTGCAAGAGAACATGAGTTTCTCAGTTGTACGAAGTGATGTTTTCAACAAACACCATTAAAGCAGCATGCAGTGAGTCTTGTTACATCTGACCTGATCCCGTCCTTGGATCTGAATGGGTCGGAGCAGTTCGTCACAGTTGCTCACAGGAGCCGATTGTCCGAGTGACAGAAGGCTGAACACAGCGACGGCCACACGAATCAACTCCATCATGTTTGATTGTTTCTGTCCGGGGCTTTACAGTCGGCCTTTAAAGTAACAAAAGCCCAGTCCACATGAACTGATGGTTGTTTACTTTACTGTTGCAAGTTTTTCAGAGATAAGAAAGTATTGATTTTAGGACAAAAAGTTGTTTTTTTATTTATTTGGGGGGGCGGTCTCTTTCTGTTGGAGGGCCTGAAGATCCTCTTCAGATATTTAATAAGATATGTTGGGAAATTGATTGATATTAACTTCTTAATCTGTTGTAAAGAATTTCCATTTTGATTTTCTTTTTATATTGAGTCATTTAAAACTCATCCAGTACCACAGAAAAAGATGTGTGTCCCAAATCTTAAAAATATGTCATACCTGCTATTGGCACCATTTGCTACCCCTATATTTGCTAATTCTTAAAGCAAATAGAGCAAATATTAGAATGATTCAAACGCACCAATATCAGCTGTGAGCAGTTTGTACACTCTGTGTCGATGATGAATGTCCCCACTGCACAGTCTAAATTTCTCCTCCAGCCACAAAAACAGCAGGTCAAAACGTAACTAAAGCAAAGAGGAAAATGTTTTTGTTCTTTTTTTTTTTTACAGTGAGCTTCAGGTGTGGTCAAGAGAAGAATAGAGGAACTCCTTTTAATTGTATAAACATGAACATGTCAGTGGGTTGTTTTTAAATCAATAAATGGAATTTTGTTGTTGGTTTTTTTGCTTTTTTACCATCGTTGCAAACTTTAATTTTCAGTTTTAGTTTTTAATTCTACACTTTTAAAACGAAGATTGGTGTCTTTTTTTAGTTCTGAACATTCAGGGTTCTGATCATTTGGATGTTTTCTGTCACGAAACATTTTGAAGATTCCCTGATTAGCGCCATTCTCCAACTAATCGCCCTGTGAGAAACTACCTGTAGTGCCCCAGAACCATGTAGTTTGATTTGTAGTGCTTCAGCTGGATTTGATGCCCTTTTTACTGAAATGTTTTTATTTTTATAACTATTTGTATTCAGAATGTGAAACAGCTACAATTAGATCGTATGTGCTTTTTAAAAATAATTATTTAAAGATGCAACAATGTCTGGCACTCTGTGAGAGAAGCTGACTTGTGCAGACCTTCTATGGACTAAATGCCTTTTCTGAATGCAGCAGATTGCTCCGGTTCCTCTGTTTCTTTTCCTGAGAGCCAATTACCACCAGCTCTCGGGAGACGTTGAAAATATTGTATATGTGCGACACAAACCGAGCTGCTGTTTGAAAATTGCATAAAAATGTGCAAGGCAGTAAGAAAACCTTAGCTGTTCTGCCAAAATTGGCATTAAGTGTCCAACAAAGGAAGATTTTTCAAGAGCACAGCTGTTTGCTATAAGACTAATGCAAACCCATCAAAAGAAAAATTATTATTTATGGTTTCAGTTTTGAACAATAAAAGGTGGATTTGTTTCCTCCATTAGATGCAATCTTTGGTTCAAACTCAGGATCATTTAGAAATTTTGACTCACTAACCTTTTGTTTTGCCTATATTTGACTTTGATCTTAATTTTTTTTTGATAAAGTATAAAATAAAGACAAAAAACCCAACATTTGTTATGGTTTTTAATGTAAGACAATCACATTGAAAATCTTCACCAACAGTTCAGTGTGATGATAACCTTCTCCATTTGAATTTGAACTTTGATTAAAACTTTCTTCTCTCAAGTCAAAAATCAGCTGACAAAGAGGTCAAAAATGTTATCCAGAAATCCTGCAATCTTGAGTCCCATCTTGCTCTCCATTATCGATTGGAGGGCGCTGGCACCGTCAATGGGTGTCATACTTTCTGGGCAGAGTTCTGTTTTCATATCAATTTAAAACAATATTAAACAACTGAAAAAGAGCTAAATGTCAAGGTTAAAAAGGAAAAAGTGCTACTTCTCTTACCGCTGTTTGGGTCTGAGGTTAAAGGCGACGGCAACCCAAGACATTTTGCTTGTTTCTTTAACATTTCCACTGCAGCAGATGAGACGTTCCGGCTTCTGCCTAAAAATACACAGTTCATTTCAAGAATACATCAAGAGAAAAAAAAAAGGAAAAATAATATTTTATCCACTGATTTCTTTAGATTTAAAAAACATTTCTTACTGAACATAAGAAGACTGGTGAAAGAATCATTTCCAAATGTGACGTCTTCTTTGGCGACCAAACAGTCGGCACACTCGGTTGGCAGGTAGACTTCTTTAAGGTAAAAAGGCTGCTCTGCACGAAACACAGGATCGCAGACTGAGTTATGATGAAGATGTTTGTTGGAAATAAACTCTCTGTGACACTCACCAATTAACATTATGCTGTTCTCAAAAATCACATCAAATGCTAAACTGGAACACTCTTCCAGTCTGTGAAGAGAAAAACAATCGCATGTACCACAGGATGGGTTTTAAAGAAGTTCCCTTCCTGCTTCTTGATGTTTTAAATCTGATTGTATATCAGCTGAAATAACATTATGAACAGAACTAAAGTAGAAAATGATGGGATACATCTGGTCTGGGAATGTTTTGTTTACAGTAACCCAAACATGCACCAGTCAGTGTTGTGCTGTGAGCAGATTTACATGTTCTGAATTTGGACGAGGTGGATGACGTTGTTCTGGGAGGTGGCAGTAATGTTAAACCAGACGCTGGACAACAGGTAGAACAGGGAGCGGCTTCCAGGGATGTCAGAGCTCGTCCCGATGAAGATCCATTTACCCAACATCTGGAACACAAACACTGTGTGTGGGATTGTCTCATGACTTTGGAGTGAAATATACAGAAGTATTTCCATACCTGCTTCCACAAAAAGTGGGCAATTGGGTACGTTTCTGTGTGTGTGTGTGTGTGTTTGTTTGTTTGTTTGTTTATTTGTTTGTTTGTTTGTTTGTTTGTTTGTTTGTTTGTTTGTTTGTTTGTTTGTTTGTTTGTTTGTTAGCAAAATCAAATATGAACCAAACAACAGGCTTGACAAAAAAAAGGTTATAACTCAGTCTGTTCAACAAATAATGAGCTGGAAGTTGAACACGTACTCCAAGCACTACCCAGATACACACTGAGTATGGAGCTAAATTGTGGCCATAAGTTTTTAGCTCCATAATTAAGGGGTCAATGGTCAGCCCTAAAATAATTATTCAAAAATAGACTTAGTAGACTCTTTACAACACAAAGTGCTAAAGTGTTTGTTGTATTCCCAAAAAATAAACTGCATTTGAAGTTTCACAAATACAATGAAGGTTTCACAAACCGTGTTTTATTTTGAAGTTTCTGCCTGTGATGAAGAATATTTGAGTCCAGGTTAAACCTTTCAACATATTGAAGTTTTGAGCTTTGGACCCATAAAATAACAGCAGTAAAGATTTCTGACCACCGATGGTTAAGTTTTGCAGTCTAAATAAATCCATATAATGATGATGGCAACTTAAACAACCATTAAACTATATTTATCCATTTATAACATCTGTTTGTATCTTGTGTCAAGTATAACAAAATACCTCATTGGCCGTTTAATCATTTTAGGAGAGCCCCATGGGGGTCAGACCTTAACTGTTATAACCTGAGTCTTCTTCTTTTTTTATTTCCGAGATTTTGTTTTGTCTAACATAAAAAAGGTGCTTTAAAAATCAGATACCAACTTACTTCTTCCTTGCTGACGTCTATTGGTTTGAGCAGCGCGTCGCAGCTGCTCAGAGGAGCCGAGCGTCCCACAGACAGAAGACTCAGCAACACAACAGCAACAAACTTCATCTTCTTCATCAGTTTTTAATTCTTATTGTTCTTAGAGTTTGTTCGTGCACGTCTTCACTACAGGTGTTTTCTTCCCAACTTTCACTGAATTATAGTCTTCTCCTCTGCTGAGTCCCTTCTGGATGCAGCATGTATGAGTCTGAGCTGATGTAAGCAGAGCAAACAGCAAACCGTGAAAGGAAAGAACAGACTTTGGTCTGATGTAGGATTATTGATCGACTCAAATGAAACAGACAGCTTTAAAGAGGCTGTTACACATGTTCATGTCAATATTTTGTCCTCATTGCTTTTATTTACTTCTGATTCTTGAATATAATTATTGAGCTTATGTGGGAAAAAAATTCTTGGAGCAGCTCTTTTAAATGTAATCAGAAGCAGGATTTAAATTTTTTAGATGGTTTTAGTAGAGGAACCATGAAGCCCTCCGGCAACAATCACCTCTGTAAGATTTCACAAACACTGAGATCATGATGTGAAATCCTTCCAGTAAAAATATTTTGTTGTGCAGTTAGGAAATCCCAGCTGAGCTGATCTTTGTTTCTTGCTTCTGCTAACTGCAGCTGTGCTCTGCTGACTGAATCCTCCAGAAATACAGGTCCTTCTCAAAAAATTAGCATAATGAGATAAAGTTCATTATTTCCCATAATGTAAAGATGAAAATTAAACTGTCATATATTTTAGATTCATTGCACACCAACTGAAATATTTCAGGTCTTTTAGCGTTTTAAT
>JARVJO010000227.1:27788340-27800962 GCA_031762555.1 Cynodonichthys magdalenae
AGCTAGCTATCAGGAGATTTTGGAGCACTTCATGCTTCCATCTGCTGAAAAGCTTTATGGAGATGAAGATTTCATTTCATTTTTCAGCACGACCTGGCTCCTGCACTGCGGTCAAGTGAGCCGACGGTGAGAAACAGGCTGTAACGCCAGCCGACGCTGACTCGCTAAAAACATTTGTTGCGCCCATATATGATACATTACGGTAACAGAGCAGGAGACGCGCTATTGCAGTCGGAAACAAGAAAACAGGAGGAAAAAAAGGCATAACCAACACCAATATTTATTTATGACATGCTTTTTGTTTTTACATCCATATACCTAATCTAGAATAAATACTTTTTTTGTCATTTTGACTTTCAACAAGTCAAAACACCTCATAATGACTATGCTTCTTTATTCATTTTCAATAATTTATTTATTACAAATCCTAAGAAGTGACAACAAAAACTTTTCAGAATATGGCTTATACTAACTAGAAAAAAACATTTAATGATTTTACTGTTGAATTTTGGAAATACACAAGGTCAAAGTATCTTATATTAAACATCCAGTTTTGGTGTTTTTGTCATATTTAGATATAACATAATCCAAAGATATTTTGTTGTCACCTCTTAAGGTTTCTGAAAGAAAAATATCTAATTATGACCAAAACACTTATACAGGATAGCTAAACTTACGTACTTTGACTTTGTGTATTTCCAAAATTCTACAGTAAAACTATAAAATATTTATTGTAGTTATAGTATTAGTCACCCTTTAACATAATCCAAAGAAATTTTGTTGTCACCTCTTAAGGTTTTTGAGGAAAAAAAATATCTAAATATGACAAAAACACCATTACAGGATAGTTAAAATGAGGTACTTTTACTTTGTGTATTTACAAAATTCTACAGTAAATTCATGAAATATTAATTCTAGTTATAGTACAAGTCCTTTTACATAATCCAAAAAAATTTTGATATCACCTCTTAAGGTTTTTGAGAAAAAAAAATACGTAAACGTGACAAAAACATATATACTGGAAATTAAATATTTTGAAGAGATTTGGACTTGGAGAAAGTCAAAATGATAAAATACTTAAAAGTATATGGACGTAAAAACAGAAGGCAACGTTATAAATAAACACTGTTAATGGTTATAATTTGTTTCCTCCTGTTTTCTTGTCCTTTGCCTGCAACAGCGGGACTGCTGCTCTTTTACTGTAATACGCCATAAATGAGCGCAACAAATTTTCATGGCGCGTCAGCGTCGGCCGCTATCGCAGCATCCTGGGCCTCCATAACACCTCAGCAGTGCCACAGGCTGATTGCCTCCATGCCACGCAGCATTTAAGCAGTCATTTCTGCAAAAGGATTCCTGACCAAGTATTGAGTGTATAACTGAACATAATTATTTGAAGGTTGACGTTTTTGGTATTAAAAACCTAATTAAAAGCTAATTTTTTGAGATAGGAATTTTGGGTTTTCATGAGCTGTATGCCAAAATCAGTATTAAGACGCTAAAAGACCTGAAATATTTCAGTTGATGTGCAATGAATCTAAAATATATGAGTTTAATTTTTATAATTACATTGTGGAAAATAATGAACTTCATCACATTATGCTAATTTTTTGAGAAGGACCTGTACAAGCCGTACATCACAGCTAACCTGAACAAATGCAGTTAGGAATTTATTCTTGTCAGGATTTAACCAGAACAGCAAAAACTCCATTGTTTCTCTTTATAAGATGATCAAATCTCTGGCATGAGAGATGGTGAGTGATGTTCATTCCTTTAAATAATGCTCTTTTTAAGTTTCTTAAACCTCTAACACACGTGCGAAAATTTAGACTATTCTACTGAATAAAGTCACTCAAAGACGACTTATCAAAAGTGTTTCTTTTTTTATTGAACTTAGGTGTCTTCATACGAAACAAGAACAAAGTCACATCTAACAAACGAAAAAAACAAAAGAGAGAAATCGGCTGATGGTTCAAAGTGATCAGCTAAGCATTGGAGCGATGATCAGAGACGATGGAGGGGGCTGAAGACACTGATGGAAAGAGAGAAGGAGGATGAACACATCCCTCTTGGTTCGTTCTGAACAGATGTTGAGGGATGGGGAGCACAATGACACAATCGCTCAGTGACTTTCTGATATTCTTGATTTCTTCCTGTTTGGTCAAAAAGTATAAACAGAGAGTGTAAAAGACGGGAGGTGCTCCTTCCTACTCCATGGCCTCCTGGTTCTCCTGGTCAGCACCAAGATCATCACTGGCCTCTTTGCCCTCCTTGCTCCGTTTACTCTTCTTGTGTTTGTGCCTCCGGTGGCTGTCCCCCTCCTCGCTGTCGTGCCTCCTTCGACTACTGCTACTAAAGAATGACAAAAACAAAAAGAAGTGGAGTGTAAAAATTAAATAAAATGAAAAAAGCAGAGAAGACAAGAAGTGATTCAAGATAAGCAGGAGGGTAAAGGGCAGACGATGAGAGAGACAGTGAGAAAGAAGAGGAAGAAGGTTAAAGGAGAGACAGATTAAAATAAATGAAAGATCAATATGAAACAGAAAAAAAGAAGAGGACAAAGAATGACAAAGAGATTGGAGGATGGAGATTTGAGAAAGAAGAGTAAGAGAGAGACATTAAAGGGGAGGAAAGGTTGAAAAAAAAAAAAAAACAATTTTGGCACTTTTACTTTTATTAAACAGTTTCTGCTGCGGCAGCTTAAACAATATAAATACAAATTAAATTTCTATGTAATTAAAAAGTACAGGACATTTTTTGTTTGTTTGGGCCGGGGAAAGTAAACAACCAGTGATCACTGTGCAAAGACAAAAACAAATCGTTACCTGCGAGAGGACTTATGGCGCCCCTCCTCCTTTTCTCTGTGCCGCCTCTCTCTGTGCCGCTCCTCTTTCTCTCGGCTGGACCGGTCGCGGTGGCGCTCTACATAATTGCGCTCGGAGTACTCACGGTAACGATAGCGCTCCTCATCACTAAGGCAGCAGACAGAACAAGATTTGTTTTTGTTTTGTTTTTTATTTTGTTATATCTGCATACGGACTAAACAAACTCGTTAAAAAGGAGGATACTCTAACATGCTGGTGTTGATTCTCAGCCATCCAGGAATTGGCAAATCCAAAACATTTTTTTAAACAAAGCAACTGAACTTTAATTCTTTTGTTGAAAACTGAGGGTTTTTAACTGAGCAAGCTTCCCAGATGGGAAGCAAAATGTTTTCAACAACAGAAAAGATGTTTAGTTGTTTTGTTGTTAAAAAAACGTTTTGGATAATACATTTACAATTGTACTGTTTAGTTGGTTTCAAGCAGCATTTCAGACATTAAAAATGTATTTAGTTTAAAGCAAAAATGTTACATTTTGTTAGGATCAGCACTACAATCCATTTAGAGTATCACTTTGGTGTGTTGAGACACAAACATGAGTAATTTTCTCAGCTCTTTTCTCTGTATTTCTGACCTGTTGTAGTTTATAGCTGAAGGGCTGTGCTCCCTCTCCCGCTCTCGCTCATGTGTCCTCTCTCGGGGTCTCTCTCTTTCCTTGTCCCTCTTGTCATCTCGACGAGAATAGAAGTCCCAGGGCTTGGTGGTGTCCACGATGGGGGGCCAAGGAGGAACACCTCCAGGCATGGGTGGAGGATAAGCACCTGGAAACAGAGAGGAGGGGAGTTTACTAGTAAATGCATTTAGACACATCTTTTATTCATAAATTTGTAACAATTCTGATGTTAGAGAAGTACACAGCGCTGTATCTTTGTACCTTGGGGAAATGCAAACGGAGGGACGGGGCGGCCATCATAGCCTCCACCATGGCTGTAGTAAAAGTCAGGAAAAGCTCCATGTTAGAAATATTAAACAGTGATGGTCCAGTTGGGATTTAACTACAAGTCCCAACAGCAAGGAGTGCTAATGTGACTGACAAACATCAACTATGGTGCTTTAAGATAAACAACTCATATCTTAGGATACTCTGGGATAAAAGGGAACTTCAATTTAAATCTGAATTATTTGAACTGGTAATTTAAAAACTGCTCCATAATTCAATTTAATCAGAAATAAAAGGTTTTCAGATGATGTTCTTTTTGTTAAATGTTGCAAGTTGTTTTTCTTTGTTTCAGAGCATTTTTATGTTAGAATCTGTCTGTGTCTTCATGAGACGTGGGAGTCTCAGTAAAAAAACTGGAGGGTCACTGACATGTTGATGCTCGGAGGCAAACACACAACTGCTACAGTTATATTCACAAAGCACCGGAGACTTAAAGTGTAAAACACACCAAGTGCTCCATAAAACAAGAATGAAATATTTTTTACAAACATTTTATACAAAAAAATTGTAAATGATATCAGAATGCAAGTGCCTACAGGTGCATTACCTGTCCATAGTGGGGATTAAAGAAGGAGGGGGGCCACCTGTTGGTGGAGGAAAACCAGGAGGAGGGACAGTGATAGGCAACCCTGCGAAGAAAAACAAGAAAAGTAAAAAAAAAAAACAGAATATGAAAAGTACAGAATCAGAAAGTAAAAACAGATCTTACTCGGTGGAGGTATGAGAGGTGCAGCGCTGACGTTTGGTGGCGGGGGCAGAAATGGAGGTGGGGGGATGTTTGGAGGAAGTGGTCCAGGGGTGAAGAAGGTTGGAATCTTAGCTGGAGCTGGTTCAGGATCTGTTGTCGAGTGCTCAGAAATCACCTGGGAAAACAACACACAGCAGGTGGTGATGTAACCACATCCTTTCAGAAGAACAAGTAAAAAAACTGAATGTTGCTTCTTGTACCTGGATATTGTTGCCTTCCAGATTGTGTCGGCGTCGCCCCTCTACCCTGCTGATTGTGGTCGTCTGTGCACCGATCACATCTATGGTTCCAATCGGTTTCCTGAAGGAAGAAGGTTGTAAACAGACATGAATGCACAGAGTGGTATCCATAACAAACAAGTTCACCTATAATGTATCTGTTAGTTCCTGTGACAAGAAACCATCAGCAGACCGATTCCTCAGTGAGTCAAACAGAAGACAGTTACATTTAATGTAACAAATGTGAAATAAAAGGAGATTTTAGTTCCTATGTGAAGCTCTTTGATTTAAAAAATGACTATTTACTATTGTTTCATACAGTATTTAATTGTGATTATTTCTAAAAATTTCACAAATCATTTTTTTCATCACTACTGCTTCACACTTTAAGTGTGTGTTTTATCAACAGCTAAGAAAAAGCAGAAGCAGGAGAGTTACCTGTTGACTTGACTGATTACTGTCTTGTAGAGGCTGACAGGGGAGGTGAAGTCTGTCTTGGATGAATGAAGGGACAAACTGGACGTGTCCTTTTCATTCCCCGTCCTGCCCTGCTGCACCTAAAAGGAGGAGTCACAATTAAATCCATTATAGTGAATTTAACGTCAAATGCAGTTTTAAAAAGATACATCTGGAATTACAAGCCTGTTTGAAAAAAATCCTGAAAGGCAAAGTAAACTAAAGGAAAATGAAATACAAGTAGTCAGTGGTCTCATACTGTGATCTTGCTGGTCACTGAGCCAACTGTAGAGACCTCCAGACCCATTCGCAGCCTCTTCTGCTTCTCACAATAAGCTTTCCACGAGTCTTCATTAAAGCCATAGTTGAAATAATCTGACAGATCCGCACCTATGCACAGAAACAAACACATTTTCTGTAAACATGAGGCCGTTTTTGCCAGATAGGCAAATTTTTACATAAAAAGCTAAACTAACTAACATAACATAGACAATGCTACAATATTTATTGTGAAAGCATTTACTTAATTTATGGATCTTTTTAAAGGTTGCATAACAAACTATAAAATCAAAACAATCAGCTCTAATTATTTTTACCAAACTGACTGGAAAAACTTTGTGAATCACAGACATAATGCATTTACTCCTGAACATTCAATCAGTGTATGGTAAAGTAGTTGATTATTTAAATATTTGATAACTTTAGTCTTAAAATACAGCTACACAAACACACACAAAGACACACAGCAGACCTGGCTTCCTCCAAGGTTTCTCTTCAAAGGACTCCATGTCCACCTCCAGAACAGGAACTCCATTTATGTTTCCAGGAGCATCCAGATCCACTCCCTTCAGCTTTGCGGTCACTGAAATTAAATAATGCAGCATGTTAGTGGGTACTTCCACAACAAGGATGAATTACAATTTTCATCAAAGGTCTAAAAAAATAGGTTGTCACCTTGTCCGTATGGTCTGGAGCCAGTTGATTTTATGTTGAGGTTAACAGGTGGGGCTCCATATGTCCTAGAATTAAAAAATAAAATCAGTTTTGTCTGTCTGATGATGGTGGTGGAAAACAAAAACAAAAGTTAAAAACAAATCTTTTCAATGTTCAGTGATAAATGTACCAACAAGGCCACAGCTGTGATTTAAAAGCAGAAAACAAAATCTGTCCCAACCTGCTTTTATGAACATCTTATATCAACATACACATCACTGTGTAGCTTATGGGTAACATAAAAATAATACACACATCACAGAACACATCAGTTTTACAAACACCTACGTGTATTGCGGAGCTCCAGTTTTGATGTCGCCAATGGTAACACGAACATCGTCGTCGTCGTCATCACTGTCGCTGTCACTTTCCCCATCCTCACCTGCAGCTTCACCTGTGGCCTAAATGTACCAGGGGGAGGAGACACATGAAACCACCAGTGTTGAGAGTTTGGGAGATGGACTGAAAACAAAAGTGACAAAGAGGTAAATGTGATTAAAATGATGACCTACCTCAGAGGCCACTCCATTCCCTGTGGTCTGTGCAGCTTCAACAGTCGCATCATCTGTTGATATATCAGCAGGTGCACTGTTGGATACAATGACAATTAAACTTATTGTTTCATTGTTTGCATCTACCAAAAGGCAAACAGGAAAAAAATCTACATGAACACAAAGAAAAGAGAAAAGCAGGAGTTTACAAATGAATAAATAAATATTTTATTGAAGATAAACTTTAACTATACAATTTGTGTAATCTGTTAGAATGTTACCCGACAGCAGCGTTCAGTTTGGCTTCTTCATCCTCTTCTTTACTTTCTGATTCATCTGCAACACAAAACCTTTTTTTTAAACCATTTTTAAAAGTTGCTGAACACATTTAGTAAGTGTTAAAATTTAACTTCTTGGTTACTGTGATACTATTTAATTAACAGAAGTATTTGTCATTATGCAACTATCTTTTTTTTAAACTTAGGTCTAATGCTCTTGCTAAACAAGGCCAAGAACTAAGCGCTGATGCTAGTTAGCTTCGCAGCTAATGCTCCAATCTTCTCCTAAAGTACAGTTATGTATTAGTTAGTACTTCGTTAGCAGAGTAACCAACAACTTTATATCCGTCTCTTTCGGGGAAAATAAACTACCTTTACTTGCTTGTGAGTTTTATTTTTTTACCTCCATACAACCATTCCTCCTCCTCATCGCCGGCGCTGGCATCAGTGGTGGTGGTTTTATCCGCTTCCTCCGCAGACATGTTCACCAAACACTGAGAGTTATATAACCAGAGGCTTCAAGGGCTACAGAAACGACCTGCAACAAGGTTTATAATTGCACAAATACCAGCACAATTTCTCTCTTTTACAAAGAAAGTCTGTTTTACGCGTTAATTATTACTTCATAGATCCATTTTCATCAGTTCTGCGCGTTAGCTTGAACCCGGAAGTGAAGTGAAGTCTCCGAAGTGATACAGAGAGCGCCCCCTGCCGGTCAGGGTGAAACACTTGCCTCTCAGGTACCGCCTGGTAATCATCCACTTAATTTACAATTTTTTAGGATAATTACTTTTTTGCTTTCTTGGATGTGGAAAGAGTTCTATAAAAAAAGTGAAATAGGAGATAAAAGATTTAAAAATATTGAAAATTAGAACTGTAAATATGCATCTTATCATATTTATTATTCTTATAAGTCAGTTCAAATGCATTATTTGATTAAACAACAAAAACTGTCTATATGGGCAATAATGCTAATGCATTCCAAACCCAATTTTGCTAAATTTTCACTGTAGCAAGCTTACATTAGTAATAATTTGATTTTCACTACAGCAAGAAAACTCACATAACTTATTGTTTTCATGCTGGATGCCCTTCCTGACACAACCTGGGCTCAAACCCACAGCTGCAGAATTACAACACCACAGCGACAACCGCTGATCTATCCTCTAACGCTAACATTCCTTGTCACAGCAGTCCTCGATCAATAGTGTCTAATTGTTTTAATGATGCATTACATGTTTTGAATGATATGCAAGCAGCTCAGTTAGGCACTTACAGCTTGACAGAATTAGCTTCATCCCTGTTTTCCCTGCAGGGAAAAATGAAAAAGGCTTTCTTTAAAAATCTGTAGAAAACTGAGATGGAACCCAAGCAGAGTCAGCAGAACAGGAAACACATTGTGTAAAAGGTACCTGACACTTGTTTAGTTTACTGTTCCCCAGAGTCACAGGGGCTGACTAAAACACTCATACCATTTTTTTGTTTTATACTCAGAACCTGTCCAAAGAGTTTCATAATTCATTACTCATAATTTGTCAAACTTTTATTGCTCCAGAGAAGACAAAGAAGATTGAAACTGCTGGATTTAGATGCAAAGTGCACAAGAGAATCAACTTATCTACGTTAGTTTTGCTGTTCTGTTCTGAAAGGTCAAATATGGCTAAGTGGTATTTTGTATTTAGGCAGACATCTTGTCAATGTTAAAGTGAAGCGTATAAGAGGTAAATGCCTCAGCAACAAACAAGGCATTTATAATCCTTTTGTGGTGTCTTTTATGTGAAAACTGGGTTTTGTCTTTTTGAAGATCTTTGACCTCAACTAAAAGTCCCAAAATACTCAAGTCCATACATGCATTTATATTTTGAGTCCCAGAGAGTTATGTTTCTACTCTTTTATGACAGCAAAGAGCAGCAGAAGCTTATCATCATCAGTAAACCGACTCCCATCATTGCTGCTCTGTTAGCACAAGAAGTTAATGCAAAGAGGGCTGTTAATGCATTTATGGCCTTTGACCATTTAAGTGGGGCCCATTTAGCATCTCAGCAAATGACATGGAAACTTTTTTCCTCCTCCACTTTTAGGTGTCTTCAGTTGTTCGCTGCAGAGATCAGAGGCGTGAAGAACATTCACACTGATTTGAAACGAAGCATGCGTCCTCTGAGGGAGGTAATGTTATTGTCATGAGTACATTGATTTTTCTCTTCTACGTGAGAACCCCATGAGGTTCATATCACCAGCATCTACCATATCACATCATACGTGTGAGTTCTTGTGTGTCTCCCCGTACGTTCACACACAGATACACCCAGGGACGTCAGAGGGGGTTGCTAATGGTCTCTGAGTTAAACTGATCATGGAAATTACATTTATTTTATTCACTCTGTCTCCTTCAAACTCCTCTCCCCTCCAGTTTAACCTGGTGTTACTCTTCTCTGTCTGTCATTTTACTTAATTTTCTCTCTCATTTGATCCTCCTTCTTCCATCTCTCTCTCTTTTTCTTCAATACTCTCTTTTTCCCCTTCCCTCAGGGGCACCGGAGCTTTTTCAATTCAGATTAGATTTTAGGACTAAATTAAAGGTTCAAATTACTATCTCCTAAAAAAAGAGACTATATGTTGCAGTATTATTTTAGACAGCATTGTTTGTGATCATTTGTTGATCCATTAGGTTGATGTGCAGTAAATTGGTATCAGTCATTTTAATTAATGTTTAATGTTTATTCATTTTATATACACAAGTAATAAAAACATGCAATCAAATTAAAATAAAAATAAAATGAAAGGCAGCAGAAGAAGAAAAAAATCTTATAATTTCTGCCCCTTTTTTATCCTCCATTTTCGTGGTTTGTTTTAAGTGTCTAAAGCTAGGCATCAGGACACCCCAGCTATCTCCTGCCATTCAATTAGACGTCGCCTGACTTTGAGTCTTCTCCTGGCAGGAGGTGGGTTCATGTAGTGCTTTTGGGTTTGGTCCAGCTGAAGGAATTCATCTGAGGTGGTTCAAGCATCCGAATAGGATGCCACCACGCCTCCCTCATATGGATGTTTTCCAGGCAAAACCTACTGGGAGGAGAATAACTGGCAGACCCAGAGCTCTGTGGATAGATTATCCTCTCTGACCTGGGAATATATGTATAGTCAAAGAAGTGCTGGTGGACCACTGGATTTCTTGTTTTCCCTCCTGAACTGGTTCTGACCTGACTATAGATAAGCAGATATGGATGGATGGATATATGGATGGATGGATGGATGGATGGATGGATATATGGATGGATATATGGATGGATGGATATATGGATGGATGGATGGATATATGGATGGATGGATGGATGGATGGATGGATGGATGGATATATGGATGGATGGATGGATGGATATATGGATGGATATATGGATGGATGGATGGATGGATGGATGAATATATGGATGGATATATGGATGGATGGATGGATGGATGGATATATGGATGGATGTATGGATGGATATATGGATGGATATATGGATATATGGATGGATGGATGGATGTATGGATGGATATATGGATGGATGGATGGATGGATAGATGGGTGGATTATTATGCAATAGATTTTTAGGGTAGGATACCATCTTCAAAGTGAACTCCATCCATCCATTGTCATTGACTGCTTTTCCACTCAGGGTCATGGAGAGCTGGTGCCCACCTACAGCTGTCACTGTGCAAGAGATGGGGTACACCCAGGACAAGTTTCATCCATCACAGAACCACATAGAGATGAATGAGACAAACAAACATTCACACGCTAACTCACACCTGTAGAAACAATGTAGAGTTACTAAATACCCTAACATCCATGTTCTTGGTTCATGGGAGGAAGCGGAATACTCAGAGAAAACCCAAACATGCACAGGGAGATTATGTAAACTCCACTCAGAAAGCTCACAGCTGAGTTTTGAACCTGGACCCTTGTTGATGTGAGGCAACCGTTTTAAGCCACTCAGATTTTGCACATTAGTTGGTAAATAACATTCTTAAGTAATGCATTGCTAAATTTTGGGGTAAATTCTTCTGACTGGAAAAGCGTTACACTTCTTTTTATCTTTATAACGTGGAAGCTGGTCCCATTTACGAACAGAAGCTCATAATCTGTTTTTAAGATTTCATTTATTTAGTGTGGGATATTTGGCAACATTTCCAAGGTTTCTTAAACTGGTTGAGCTTTTATCTTTTCTATGTTAACACAACACAGAGAATATAAATACTGAAGCCATGTGAACGACACTGACCTTGAATAAAGTTGTGCACTCTGCCTTTGTTTTTCTATTGTTTCCCCCACACCTCTGTGCTTTTTCTCCTCTCTCTCTCTCTCTTGGCTCTCCCTCCTTACGGCAGATCATGGCAGCTTACAGCCAATTCAATGCTAATCAGGTTTATCCTGAGAGAGGACGATCACGGGGCTATCAGTAATTACACACACTGGTATTAGCTTCCATAGATATGTGCGCTGCCACATTTTCGGGCAACATCATCTGTTCGGATCAAACATATGGTTATCTCAGCAGTGTGATGCCACCACAGCTTCTTGTGGCAGTTCCTGCTTCTTTTGTTTTGCACCACAAAGGTCCATCTGTTGTGTAAAGAAACCTGTTTAACTCAAGCTTGGACCCTAGAATAGGAGGTAATTATGATGAAGATATTTGTATTACAGTGTGCGTCTTTCAGATTATATTGTTTTGTTTTATTCTAACTTACTTTTTGGTTGTGTCTAAAGTGCTGAAGTGGTGGAGGTACATTCATTTAAAAATGATGCTTTTTTTGTCTAAATAGGTTTGGACAAAAATATACCAAACTCTGTGGAATTTTGGGGGTTAATTTGTGGGAATATTTAATATTGTATCAACTCAAACCAAACTTCTGACCACAAAGCTGTATAAATTCCTAAAGCAATAACAATTGTTCTTTTTTGAATTTGCAGAAACATAAAAAGTCAACATTTCATCTTGCACACCAAAAATGGCTCATCAAACTTATTTTAACCAATTCTTTTATTTATTTCAGATCTTCAAGGTTAAAAATGGACTGACTGCAGTTTCTATCAGGAGGTTTAATCAAATTTAGGGCTTTACTTTCTCTTTTTTGAAAAAAAAACAAACTATAAATTCTTCTCTTTTTTTGACCCCAGCTTTTAGTCCACTTTGTCCAGGAGGTCATAATTGAAATGTGAAGCACCACAATTGAACCACGGATGGACACTTAACAACCACACAGAGAGGATAAAAAACCCTGTCCTGCTTTGACCATGTTAAAGACGGGGGAAGACAAATGGACAAAGATATCAACTTTATATTGCTCAGTCAGCAAATGGAGAGAAGAGCTGGATTGCACCAGAAAAAAAAAAAAAAAAAACAAACAAAAAAAAATGTTTATCCTGAGCTTTTAACCAATCATCACAAGGAGAACTGATGAGGTTTTCTACAAAAATCTGTGTGTGTTCCCTGTCTGTTTATGTGGTAAAGATGGTGTGTGTGTGTCCCTGCCTGAGGGTGTGAAGATCGCTCCATTTGTAGGTGATTGAGTTAGAATCTGTGTGTCTGCGTCATTGGAAAACATAGGGGGGGGGGGGGGGGGGGGAGAAAAAGC